>JAHWXV010423091.1:0-11811 GCA_024586415.1 Phrixothrix hirtus
GTCCAGTAACTTGGATGGGTGACCGTTACAATTATTGTTTCCAAAATAAACGTAGACAATAATCTCATCATTTGTGGGTACTATTGGCATATCTATGTGCTTAAGAGAAAGTCGTATGTTGTTTCACACCAGATTTTTAGGCTTCAATTTCTAATTTTATGCGGTCAGATTAGTGAGAAAAACATTATTTCAGTTGTCTGTCTCTTACAAAACACGAAAGAATAATGCAACCATAAATTCAACAGCTAAAGTTATGAAATATATGTGTAAATTAATCAAAATTAAAACTGGGGTGGTCTTAGCTGACTGTACCGAAGTATTCTAATCTTCTATATTCATCTGAGTGATTTTTTGGGACTGAGACTTCGAGATACAAAAATTTCCCTTGCCTACATGATTTGAATTGATATAGACATATCGCCGGACTTAGGGTAAAATCAGGAAAGATTCTTTATAAAAAATCATCTAAGGAAACAAGTACTATTTCTAGCAATTTAAAAAATTATATAAAAACTAAAAATTGTTCTTCCTGTTTTCGATCATTTTTCCCACATTGGTTGGGCGAGTTTCTGCACGTGGGGTGAGCACGATGAATTATGGGACTGGACTTGTTAAATGATATGCGCGTCCAACTTATTTTGCTTCTTCCATATGTCCGTATATTGTGCATATCTCGTGTATCTACCATCCACAATTTGGGCATTTATCACGTCAGAGCTGAACTTCGTATTTTCTCATTTTCTCGGCTATCTTGCAGTACTAAAGAATTGTCCTTTTTAGATAACGATGAGGGAATACTTTTCTTGTTTAAAGGATCTTTGTACTATGTCCTAAATTTTGCTTCATATTTTCTTTCTTCAAACTGCATTCCTTGTTCTTAGTCTTTTATGCTATATCCTGCAACAAGGTGGAACTTGTCAAATGTGCAGTTTTTCTCTTTCTAACTGTTTATATTATAGGTATAAGAGACATTTCATTTAGTAATAGACGAGGTTGATGGTCGTGACATGTCTTGACTGTAATTAGCGGTCGGTCTGATTTATGTTTTCCTACATTATTTTATTGATGAAAAAAAGATACGCTAAAGACGTACGGTAGATGCATTGCAAAGGTAAATACCTGGTACTGTCAATCCTTCCGTTGCATTTGCCAAAGTTGTTGCCCATGATCATGCACTGTCCAGAAGATCTCCAAATTACAGAATCGCAACTTGTTGAATGTTGTTTGAATTTATAGTATGGACAAGTCAAATAGCTCTAAACTTGCTTTGAAAAATGTAGTTCTAAATAAGTTCCAAGCTAAAACAAACCTTAGGAAAAATTTTAACATTTCAATATTCATATGTGATTGATGACCGTCTAAGATAGAAAGTGTTGGTTTTCGTGGAGCGAAATTATTCCTTAACCAGTCAAAAAATATTTTATTGCAAACATAGGCGGACTTTCATCATAATTACAGTTTTTGGCGGTATTATAAGTTCCTTTAAGAATGCAATATGACGTCAAAAACTTGCCTTTCACATTAAAGCGTGTAAAATTATTTCCCAGACCACATTCATCCATGTTAAATATATTACCAGGTTTTTGAAAACTATTATATAATGTTTACACTAATTGAAAATGAGGGCTATTTCTTCTCTAGACATCTCTTCAACTTTAGCTGCTAGATTCCTTAAAATGTTCAGTGATTGAATTGAGGGTGATCTATGAATGATAGATGCAAGGCGTTTTAGATAATATGACATTCCTTTTAAGGGATGAAAGTGGACCTTACAGACACCTCAATAAGCGTAAAATTAAAAGTAATACGAATAGAAAAAAAAATCCTTTTTTTCTAATTATGTACAACGAACCGCCTATGGTTGCATTCAGACTAAAACTGCTAAATCATTTATAAAATATCTGACCTACCTAACAGTATCAATTTACAGTAACATACTTTTACAGTTGTAGCAGACACATTGCAATTTGTTTATTGCAACAAATAACAGGATAACGGGATTGCCCTTTCACACAATTGAAAGAATTTTGAAATAATGTATACAATCTTTTTAACAATTTTGAAGAAGTTATTGTTAATAACTGATAATAATAATAATAGTTTAGTCATGCATCGTACTAAGAAAATGTGTTTAAATGTAAAGACAGCTTAAGCAATTATTTACTGAAATTTTTTAGTTTTATACCTAAAAATCGATTTTCATTTCTGAAATTGCGTAACATCATCCTACAACTAAAATAAAAATACTTTAAACACTTTGACACGTTTTAGATTTTACTAGTTGGTTTTGTAGCAGTATTCAGAGGAATGGCACAATAATTTGCCCAGTTCGACTTAGAATAATCAAACATTGTTTTATAAGCTGTTTCGAAAGTAATTTTTAAAAAGTGAAATTAGAGGACTATTGTAATAGTTGATATCTTTAAAACATTCCTATTGATCAGACCTAACGTAATTAATTACTTTATGTTTTAAAATGTTCAAAACAGTTTTCCCTAACATTTTCTTCGCATACATAATTAATTACCTAAATGGCCAATTAGATTGCCTTAAAAATTTCAGTTACATTATAAATTCCTTTAGTATCATTTATGTGAAATTGTCTTCGAAACTACAAATAATTAAAAATGTTAAAGTATGTTAATTCACTTACAGATTTATTTCTCTTAATCTAATTTTTCATTTTACATTTTTTAAATCCATATTAATTGAATCATACCTCTGTAAGTACTTCATTATTACAGACCTGTGCACAATTTTATAAACATAAAAGCATAATTTGCGATTTAGTTTTTATTATTAAAACACTGATTGGACAACTAAACGCAACTAGTAACTGATGTAAATTGCCATAACTTCGTTTATCAAGATATCGGTCACTGACATTTAAAAAGGTGTATCATTTTACAGTCCTGTTTTTATGCGTCTGCTTCGAAAGTTAAATAAACATGTACAATTCTGCTATGGAAATGTTTATTTAGTAAGAAACACTTACTCGATGATATTTGTGTATTTGACTCGACGAAGGTAGCGAGGGATGTATAGGTTCCTGAAGTGCCTACCGAGAAAGAAATCATTAGACAATCCGATAATAAAAGATGACATAACCTGGCAGACAGTCAAGAAAGAGGCAGAAATAATAGAAAAATAGTTTAGCAACACCAGGAAAAATGAACATGTGTTTACAAATTACACAGAACAGTCGCGAAAGGACATCACAGAAGTCAAAATAAAAAAGAAATCATGATAAATAAAGAGCCTCAAAGCAAAAAAGAATCCTAGAACTGATGGGATAACAAGCAGTAATCTTCTAGAAGCAATAACGAGACAATACAACGCCACATTAAAGGTAGGCCACTATCCTGCAAGATGGAAGGTAATAACAATAACAACACTTGAAGAAAGAAAAGGATCCCAGAGTTTTTGGGCATAGCAGGAATTTGAACCAACTTCAGCACTCTCTGGAGTTGAATGACCACACCTCAGCAATTGTTCGGATTCGCTTCTAGGCTATCATCCACACAACAGGTAGCAAACTTAGTAGAATGCCTAAAATATGCAAAGAGAAAGTACGTACATATGATTTATCTAGATATTGAAAGGGCTTATGAGGTATGGTGAAAAGCACCTTAAATAAAATGTATTTCAAACAAACTGGGTCCAGGACTCTCGAAGGTACAGGGATCATCGCTCTCGTTGACTCTATACAATGCAGATCTTTTTAATTTTCAAGAAATAAACGAGACAAGAGCGGTTTAATATGCAAAATACAACGATTATGATTTCTGTTCAAAGAGCTGTCAGCAACAGAGCTCATACTGCTGCAGATGGCGAATAAAAATAAATGAAAACGAAACAGAGCTAGTGCGTTATTCCAGAAAAATCGCGACGCCAACCACCGGATCATTTGCTAAAATCATTGCATATTTACAAAGAATACTGAGCTAACGTTTCAATCTGAAAATACCTCGTCAAGTAAACAGCGAAAACATCGATATTTGAAGACATCTAAATATTTTCGAGTATCAACGTTTCCACCGTTATTTCTCGAGATACTTTTAGATATTAGTCTTCTTTGTCAGTTGAAAAATTACTAAAACTTAAAGAAGGCACAACATACTGAAGGGTAAACGTAGATGTAAACTTGACCTTGAAAAATATATGCAAAGACACGACGAGGCTTTTAAGCATAGTGGTAAAGCATAGCAAGATGTGGAAAATCAGAAATAAACAGCGGAAACTATCCTAATCCCTATATTATGCTTTGGCGAAGAGATTATGGATTACACGCCATTTTAAATATAAAAATGACTTATCTTTAACAGAAATATAAAATAAATACTTAACCGGTATTAACTCTAAAAAATAAGATTTAGAGTGCTTTGTTTCAATAAGTAAGTTGTGGCTTCAAGAAACCTGCTTCCGACAAATAAACAAATTTTCCGTAACCCATAAAACTTTAAAATTGAAGTAGAAACAACTATTAGTAATCACAATGTTTCAACAAAACAAATTTACAGCTACGATGTAAAAGGTTTAAACCCAACGCGAGAATTTAAACAAACATCTTTAGAAAGCGAGAACCAAGTGAGGAATACATAGTGCATTTCGAATTGGTAAATTAATGTGCAAGAAAGGGTTGTCTTAGCAACGACCCTAAGGTCTTCTTCATTGTGGTACTAGCGATTAAATTACGGCATGAAATCACTTACAAATTTGTGAACGTGTATAAGAACCAAGTTAATTTCTCAGACCTTCCACAGGGTCTTCACAATAAATAGTCTGAAGATAAGTTACTTCCAAGTAAAGGTTACTCCGGAGGCATTAAATAAATACCGACTTCCCAATACAGTCTGGAATTATCACAATTTGTTGCCTCTGGGAAGCTATCAAATAAAGTCTATCAACGATTCGGCAATAGATTAAATTGTAAGTCACTTTTTTTCTTTACTTCCTTTTCAACATACATGCTTATGACATTTGCTGCACGAGATTTGT
Source organism: Phrixothrix hirtus (assembly GCA_024586415.1). Classification (NCBI taxonomy): domain Eukaryota; kingdom Metazoa; phylum Arthropoda; class Insecta; order Coleoptera; family Phengodidae; genus Phrixothrix; species Phrixothrix hirtus. The sequence continues at coordinate 4,999 of JAHWXV010423091.1, forward strand.
GTGTCAATCCCAAGATGGTGAATAGTTGGGTTTAACATTCTAGCTATGTTAGTTTGTTGGCTAGTTTAGTTTTTGGGCCAGTCGCTGTCTCATGCCTCGAATCTTTGACGAGAGATGTTGTCGGAGTCTGTCGCACAAGAAACATCATTTTGTTTTAGCTCGTTCTGTCAAATCGCTTTTAAATCTTTCCTGATAGCCTGAAATCGGTTTCCGAAAATTCTATGGGTCTTGGTTATGCCGTTCATAATGTTTGAAGCACCGTGTGTCCAGCATTCTTCTCCATAGGTTAGGATAGGAATGAGGATTGCCTCAAGAATACTTTTGTTTTCGGACAAAGATAATGTGCTGCTTCGTTCCAGAATACAGCATAGTTTGAAGCAGCCTTCTTGAGGTATAGTTCCTTAGCGACAGCTTCCAATCTAATGTCATTCCCAGATAGGTAGCCTGTATCCCCGTCTTAATAGTTTTAGAGGGTGCTTATTCCACTTAGCCTATTTCTTCTGAAGTAGTTCACGAGTTCGGTCTATACTGCGTTTAGTAATTCTCCATTTGTCGTAGTATCTCTGCAGGAGGTACATCGAGCCCATCATTTCGCGGTGTTGTCCAGTTGCCGCTAGGTCTGTGCTGAAAAAAGCATTCCTCTGCTATCCTTGGGTTTCAGATGACTGTTTTCATCTTTATTGGAAGCCCTTGTCTTCAAAAATTAATTTCGTGATTTTCACGATATTCGGAGGCATATTAACTCTGATCATTTTAAGTGCTAGCCTTTCCTCAAGACTTTGTCATATGATTTCTCAATATCTATGAGAGCACCTACGCGAAGAATTCGGTATATCGGGAGTTTCCTTCAATCTACGAATTTTTAACCTCACTTCTTCCTCGAAAAGTTTTATAAGGTTTGTATGGGCAAATTTCCAACTGCAATTCATATCAGGTTCGCTTCTAATGAGAGGTTGAGTTCAGAGGAGGGGGAATATCGATCTTAAATTGTGTCTCGAGAACGTCGGCGATTATCTCTGATTGTTCAGCACTGTCGAAAATTACCCTTTTATTATGTCTGATAGGTGTATTTGGTTCTCCTAAGAGCTTTTAGTAGTCGCCACATTTTCCCCTCATCTTCTTCGACTTCAATCTGTAAGCGCTTAAGTTTTGCCTTGTCGTGGGGGTGTCGTGTTCTGAGCAATAGTTTGAGAGCTTCGTTTTTCTGTTTTACGACCTCTTTCTCTGTTGCGGATAGATCCCATCTATTTCCTTGCGAAGTTCTGAAGGTATATCAGTTTTCTCTTAGCTGCTCTTGGATGAATTTGGTAAGCCGAGACACGACTTTGTGTATGCTATCGGTGTTGGAGATGGGTGAAGAGAGTGGATATTATGCCACTTCAGTTGCGCACTTGTACCAATTGGTTTTGAATTTTGGTTGAGTATTAATTGATTCGAAAAATTGCCCAAAGATAATTTCGCTAGGAAGTGGATGATGACAGTCGGTGGAGGGTATGAATTTCTGCATGATTTTTAACGTTATCTAGTAAAAAGAGGTCGATTATCTCGCTTTGGGTACCGCTAGTTGGGAATGATGTGGCAGCTTGAGGTGCCTATACTTGGAAATTGAATGCACGACTTACACTTATTGTTAGTGAAACGGCATCACAAGCCTTGTGTTTGGCGTTGAAATCTCTGCAATAATCGTAATCTCATTATCATTGCCCAGTAGGTTATCGAAATCTTCTTGGGGTGGCTTATAGCTGCAAGGGTTATAGCAGGCTACTAAGTTGAGATGCAGTGCTGCCATTTGTGTTTTTAGCTTACATTTTCTAACCTGGGGAAGAGTGTATTGGGATTTCGATTGGAGCACTGGTCAGAATGCCCACGCTTCCTCCTTGACTTCCAATTTTATCTCAGCGGCGTATGTCAAATCCCGGATTGGAAAATATCTAGTTTAGTTTCAAGAAGACTTCTGTAATTCCTGCGATGGATACTCTTCATCTTTGAGCAGGTCGATGAGCTCGAGTTTATTGTCTCTTATACCGTTAGCATTCCATAAAATAATGTTTAATTTATGGTTTGCCATTTAAAACCTTTTCGATAATTTTGGGAAGCTTTGCGAGAAGAATTTTTTCGGTTAAATTCTCTATTTTGCAGTGTAGATAAAAATGTACGTTTTCTACTCATATTTTTTCATAGAATGCGTTATTTCCAAGATATTTTATTTTACAGATTGAAGTTGCCATATGAAATAAGGAGAGGTAGAACTAATACCAAACAATTGAATTTCAGTATATTAGTTATGCACTGATAGGCGATCGATCATGGTGTTTAGCTTTGCTGTATTAAATTCGAGTCATCTAACTTTTTTGAAAAATGGTTTTCTGTAACCATGAAGGTTTTGATATGCTTATGATTTTGGGGGAATGTCACCAAAATTATAGGGCTGCACAACGCTTCTATTCGGAAAGATATCATTAACTTGCTACAATTTAATAACCGAAATAATTAAGTAAGGCGATTTGTACGAAACGAAAGAGGGGCTGATATTCTTACTGCAGTGAATGTTAATCCTCATGAGTTACACGACGGTGTTGAGGAATCTACATTCCAATCGCTAGCATCCATTTATATCAGAATTAGGAGGGCAACATTTCTAGACGCGTTTGAATTTCTGTAATTGGTCATTGCACAAAACCCATAACTTCTACCGTAAGATGCTTTGGACCGACCAAGTGTCCAATGATCACCATTGGTCAGTAGAAAATCCTCATTGGATGCGAAAAGTAAATAATCAGTGTATTTGGAACGTTAATACTTGGCGTGTCCTTATTGCGTAAAAAATTGTCGAACCTTAGTTTGTCGATCGTTCTTTAAATGGTATTATGCATGCTCAATTTATGAGCAACGCGCTCGGCCAGGTTCTGGAAGACGTTCCTCTACAAACACGAGCTACAGAAATATGGTTGACCAGTGCATTATTCTTTTCTGGCGCGTCATGTAGCTGCTCAACTTTTTCCGAATCGATGGATTGGAAAAGAAAGCCGTACTGCATGGCCGCCGGTGGACTTATTTTCCTAGGGACGGGTAAAAGATCGTCTGCAAAAATCGTCCAACATCTAGAGATGAAATGAAACAAAGAATTCGAAATACCTGTCAGGAACGAAGAGATTTTACGAGATACCGGTAGTACCCGAACACGTGTATAACATTGTGTTGCTCAAAATGGAAATCACTTCGAACAATTTAATTGAGTTCCACATTATCTCAATCGGCCCTCATCAAGGCTACATGATGTACAAAATTCGATTAGCAAACTCTTAGTGGTATATATCGAGTAATGCTAATACTTGTCTTTAGTAAATGACAGGTCACGTGTTTCAAGAGAAGTTTAAGGTAAAAACACATTACATGGCAAATTTATCTGAAAAATACGAGGAACATTCAAACATAAATGAAAATTAATTTTTTTAACTTTACTAATGCAAAAAAATGACACAAAAATTATTTTATTTTCCTACATAGTCGCCTGCATTATTAACATATTTTTTCCATCACGGATGTTGATTCAATTGCGCCCAAACATCTGTACGTTCGCATCATCGGTGAAACGCTGCCCTCCTAAAGCCTCATTTAATGGCCCAAACATATAGAAATCACACGGTGATAAGTCCGGACTGTATGGTGGGTGCTCCGGAGTTTGTTAGAACATTTCTTGCAATGTCTAGTGCGTTTGATTTGCCGTATGGGGTCGGGCATTGTCGTGCACCAAAATAACGTTGGTGATGGGCTGGCGTCGTCTTTTGTTGTGATAAGCGGTTTTTACTTGATCCAAGAGTGAGCAGCAATAAGCAGCATTTTGTTCTTTGATTGTGAAGGATATTCAGCAAAAGACCGCCTTTTCAGTTGCATAACACTGTTGCGAGAACTTTCCCAGCTGACACAAGAGCGGCCTCTTTTTTTTTCATCATTCTTACTCGCCTGCTTGCTCTCGGGTCACTATGCGACTGAGAAGAGAATTTCACTCAGTTTGATAACGAGCGAGAAGCCGTTGGCTGATTTTAAGGCGAACATTTTTGTTCCTCTGACAGAAGGCGTGACACAAGCGAGCCGAAATTTTGGTAAAGCCGTTGACGTTAACTTGTGAAGCAATTTCAGCGACGGTGATTTTGAATGTGTTTCATTTTCAATTTTCTCTCGCCCTTCAGAGAATGTTTTGGCCAATAAAATACTCGTAGATGTGAAAGGGTATTTTCACCAACTGTTTTCGCAATCTTTGCAAAATTTCAGCTGGACAGACTCCCTCCCGCGACAAAAACTTTATAATGATGCGTTGCGCAACAGACTCACTCATGTTTGGTACTGCTATGATAGCCGTATCAATACCGTGCCGGTGTGTTCTCCTCACTCATATAGTTCCCAATGTCACATCGAAATTCTCGTTTAAAGTTGAACTTCCCTCGTAAAAATCTTGAAACACACGCATTCTACGAAAAAAAAATCAGAAGTAGAAAAATGCGTATTTTTATTTTCACTAGAAGCACACAAATGAAAAATGGATGTTTCCATTTAAGAAGTGAACTTGATCTTGGAAAACAATTTTTCTTTCACCCAAGCTCTAATCGGAACTGTTATCTATTCGCATAAAACTTTTGCCTGCAATATTTCTTTGTATCGCCTATTGTTATCGAGATAAAGTAGTGGTACAAGTGGTATGTTCTGTCCGGTATATTAGATTAAGAATTTATTTGACATTTTATGTGATTATTTTTTTATTCAATATATCATTTATTGAAAATAAACACGTTTACTGATTTTACTGAAAGGAAACAAAAAGTATTATAAAATTGCAGGTAACCTAATATCTTTGAGCGTCAAGCGTATACCAAGGGTTATTATGGTTGAAGTAAATTTTAATTTACTGTGGTTGATGCAACCATTTATAACAGCGTCCCGCTCGACTAAAAATGATTACATAGCACTTTATAAGCGGCTGCAGGCAACAAGCTCTTAATCTAAGGGGTTCCGACCGATAGATACTCAGTGACATGGAAATAGCAACACCAAGAAGGCGTAGACAGTTTTTGACAAAACTTGGCAGAAACTACTAAAAGGTAGCAATTGTTTAAATTTTAAAGAAAAAGAACAAAATATAAACATAATTTTTTTAATAATGGGTTGACCCCCCCTATTGGTTACTCACTCCCTCACTCTTTATGGCATCCAATTTAGCAAATGGTCGATTTCCTCTTAAGGTATTATGTTCCAAGAAACCTGTAATTCGTGCTGTAGAGCTTGCAGCGTCTGCGGATGATGCAGCAAGTTCCTCAGTCTTCTCCACATAATGTACCAAACATGCCCGATGGACGAAATATCGGGAGATCGCGGTAGCCATGGCAATAGATTGACATTATCCTCTGCAAAACGGTCCATAGAACGTCTTGCAATATGGGGACGAGCATTATCCTGCTGGAAAAGGGGGACTTCTAACTGCTGAATAAATGGAAGTATATGGGGATCTACCACCTCATTCACATATCGCTGGGCGATCATATTGCCTCGGATGAATACTAAACGCGACCTATTGCCTTAAGTTATAGCACCTCATAAAATAATCTTCACAGCGGGGTACACATCCCTTGCAACAGAAAATTCAACATTGCGATGTTCCCCACGTTTTGGTCTGACCCTCTCATACGGCCATCATGTATCCCAAACAGAATCTGGATTCATCGCTGAACACCACCCTACGCCACTCCAGTTTCCAGTGTAATTGAAACGTACAGCACTCCAAACGTTGCTGTCGATGTTGAGCGTTAATGATAACACAAGATTGTGCCGATAGGATTGCAAGCCGCAAGCTCTGAATCTGCGATAAATCATCCGAAGGGTTACAAGACGATCTTAGTTAGCTAACCATTGATCAGCAATTGATCTGGTAGTGGAGAATCGGTCTTTTGTTGCCATAAGTCGAAGATGGCGATCCTGCATCTCATTTGTTCTTCTTCCTCTCCCCCAGTTCCTCTTCTGCGACGTTGCTGACCCTCTCTAGTCCATGCCTGATACCAGCGGATAATGGTTGATTGGTTCAGATTAAGCCGATTTGCAATTTCTCTGAACGACACACCATCTTCGCGCAAACCAACAATATGACCTCTGTCAAATTCGCTTAATTGACGTTAATTTCCAAGTTGGCGCGCTCTGGGCATGATCACACCCTCAAAACAAACGATCACAAGGACTGAACAAAATATCGCAAAAGATACACCAGATAATATTGTTAGAAAAAACAGAAAGAACTGCCAGATAAGCCATTATCACTTGATCCATAATAATGAAATTTATACAATTGTTACCTTTTAGTAGCTAAAAGTTTCTGCCAAGTTTAGTCAAAAATTCCAACGCCTTCTTGGTGTTGTGATTTCCATGTCACTGAGTATATCTTGGTACCTCGGGAATTCACAGGCACCTCGAAGGGGCGAATCGAGAAACTTGATGAAGGGTTTCGCTTGGTCGTTGAACAAAACATTTTATTTTGACCAGTGTGTAAACGACCTAAGTAAATGTTGCTAAATTTAAACCTGACAAACAGGTCGAGCTCGAACTTGCGTCGTTTGGTCATAGAGGCAAATATGCCAACCTCTGAGGCACTTAGGTTAGCGGTATCTATTATTTTGGCGATGCCTTTCCAGAGGCATTTTATTATCAGTTTCGTCAGTTTGTTTGATTAATACGAGGGTTGCCTTTTATGTTGTTACAAATGACCACTAGATGTCGCTAGTGTAATAAGTTATTTCCATATTCGTAAAATTTGATATTTTGTATTGTAAA
>JAHWXV010423104.1:0-15334 GCA_024586415.1 Phrixothrix hirtus
CCACTAAGCTTAACGAGATACCATATCGCAGGAACTAATAGCCGTAGAGCTTTTACAAAAAAATCTTAATTAAGGAAAGTGGCTAATATAAATTGCTGGAAATAGTTTTTAAGTTCCTTATTCTACTGCCAGGGGAGTAACCGTTATAGGCATTTAAAAACAGCATTTTTCTAGAAAATATGCCAATATAAGTTTATCAAATAGATATTACCATCGCATTGATACTAAAATTCGGCATCTTTTTTGTAAAACATTTCTCGCTGCAAGATATAAATAAAACCTGGAGGGGAGGGGGAATGACTTCCGAATAATTTGGCTATAACTTACGTTTGACAACCGAATTTGATAAAATTGGTCCCATTAGAAAGAGGACGATTTATTAATTACAATACATAAGTAACTATGATACAATGATATTTGCCGCTACCACTTGGGGGCTCTATTTAAAAAAATCGCAGTTTTTACCATTTTTCTTGGAAATTCTAAGTCGAACGACATAATTATTATATCATAATCATAAAACACATTAAATTGGGAACAAAAAATGTTGAAGATGTAAATCGATATCGTCATTAGTTTTGGAGATATCTCCAAAAGAATAATTAACAATACGTAACGAAGAAATTGCTTTCGAAGTTTCATGATTAGGCATTCCATGAAAAAAAAAATATTTTAAAACATTTTATAATTATGTAGTTTTTCACTTTTCGTTCTATTTATTATGATTTAATTAAATCATTTACTGAATTACTGTTACCTGTCGATGCCATAGGTTTAAAACATTTTATTCAATTTTGTTATTAAGTAAAATGATAACTAATTATTTGTTGTTTTCCGTACCTTCCTTCACACTTTATCTAGGCCTAGGACCGGTCCAAATTATACGAGATACACAATTTGAAGCGAGTTTAAAGGCCGATGGGCTAACACAACAATAAACACAACAAAAACCTTAACGTTATTAATTAAAGTAGAGTCAAACGATAAAAATTTGTCAGAATAAATAAAAAGGGATATTTTAAAATTTTCAAAATGACCATCGTCCTTCAAAAAACAACGATTACATCTATGACGGGTACTGCAAACGGCAGTTTCAATTTCAGCTCGAGAAATCGCGTTTATGGCATTTTGAATTCTTTCGATCATGTTCTGCAGTACCGTTGGTCATGACTGATAATCAATATCTTCTAATCTTTTCTACAAGTAAATATCTAGTATGTTTAAATCCGAAGGTATAGGTGGTCATGGGGACAAACTACCTTCTCCAATCCAGCGATTTGGGTAAAAAATGTTTAAAAAGCCGCTATCCCTATCCGAAAAATATGCCGGGCATCCATCAAGTTGATACCAAAGCAATCCTCTTATTACATCATTTATCAAAAATTCTAAGTGTTTCGCCATTGAAAATAAACGGTCCGATAATTCTATGCTCTAAAATTCCGTACCACACGTTGACACTCCTCCTATTTTGGTGATCAACTTTTTGCGTCTAGTGAGGTTTTGTTTCCAACCAATAGTGCATATTGTGCAAATAAACACTTATCATAACTGCTAAAAGTGGCTTTATTAGTCCACATGGGGATTGTCATTACACATATCTCTTATCTAATGACAAAAATATCTAGTCGCCTGTAAATATCAGTATTTGAAAGTGCCTGGATAAAACTAAATGATAGGGATGCATCTTATAATACCTTAGAATTCTATGTACTGAAGCATGACGCATGCCCAAATCTAAAGAAATGTTTATCACGCTTAAGTGCGGATCCGCTTGCACGTACGCGAGAACGTTTATAATATTAATTTCATTCCTTACCGAACGCCGCCTTTTGATGGGGACTGAAATGGCATGTACACTATCCGTTTGTCATAATGGTATCGCTAATCGCTGAAACAAATTTCTGCTTTGATTTCTTCGTTCAGGACACCTAAAAGCACATTCAAGTTCCTCAAGAACTGCATTTTTAAAACTTTCGAAATGTACGGGAGCTTATCATAAGCCTTGGCGTTGGTATAAGCCATTTTTTAAAATTACAACATAAAAGTTAATTATTGAATAATGGTCAACCCAAAATTCAAAAAGAATCAAGATAATATGCTAATAAAGATACACTTACCAAAGCTTAATTCAATTGACATTTCAATTTGTTTGTTTCCATCATGGAATCCTACCGATTTTGTTTCATGACTGAATAGATAGTGTTTTATACGGCGAGCCAGGTAAGTAAACAAATTGTATAAAAAGTGAAAAACTACATAATCATAAAATGTTTTAAACTATTCACCATGAAACTTCGAAAACAATTGCTTCTAACAAGTTACGTGTTATTAATTATTCTTTTGGCGTTATTTCCGAAACTAATCGATATTGATTTACATCTTTTACATATTTTATTCAAAATTTAATTTCTTTTGCGAGTATGATATAATAATTAGGCCGTTATATTTAAAATTTCCAAGAAAAGTGATAAAAACTGCAATTTATCCAAATAGCGACCACTAGCGATGGCGCCAAATATATATCATGGTTATTACTTTTACTACTTTTCAGTCAAAATTTTCGATGTCCAGTTTTTAGCGAAAATACACGTTTTCAGGTCACTTAAGTCCGAAAAACACGTTTTTAGAAATTGGTCTGTGTGTGTGTTTGTGCGTGCGTGCGTGCATGTGTGCGTGCTTCCGTGCGTGCGTGGTTGCATGCGTGAGTGTGTACGTGCATGCGGACGGGCGTGCGTGCGTGCGTGCGGGTGCGCGCGAAAGGGTGCGCGCGTGCGTACGTGCGTGCGTGCTTGCGTGTGTGCGTGCTTGCGTGCGCGCCTGTGCGCGCGCCCGTCTATGTGTGTAGGTGTGTGTTCAATATATCTCGCAGACTAAACGTTGTGGAAAAGTGAAATTTTACGTATTAGTTTATTGCCGCCTTGGCACCTCCTGGTAAGAATTTCGTTAAAATCGAAGGACCGGAAGTGCCACTTTATTCTTGTAATTTTTAGGTTTTTGCAATTTTCATGAAAACGGCATTAACGGTTTTTTTAAACTTGTCACGTTTCTTGTGCCTACAATGCTATATTATATGAACTAATTGGTTTCTCTGAGAAAATTCGTTGACGTAAGTTATTGAGATAAATCTCTAGAGTTAGGCAACGTTTTGTCTGATTAGTAACTTGGATGGGCGACCGTTCAAATTATCGTCCCCAAAATAAAATAAATTAATATTTTAATGATTTTTGTACATTATTTATATATATAAATACTTTTTATTTAAATCTATAAATTATTTTTGCTCTAAATGAGCTTAAAATTTAATTTCAAAGCTCTTAGTATATGCATAAGGGAAATTATAAATGGATGAATTATTTATGTTTTTAAATTAATTTTAAAGTTTAGAATTTAGCTGTATAGGAACGCAATTAACGTCAATCAATTCAAATTAATTTTAAAATGGGTAAGAGAAAGTCGTGTGCTGTCTTACACCAAATTTTTTTTCTACTGTAATCACAAAAAGGTCCTCTTTCTAATCAGATCAAGTTTGCTAAATTCGGTTAAGTCAAACGTAAGTTATAGCCAACTCATTCAAAAGACATTCTCCTTCCCCTCCAGACTTTATCTACATCTTGCAGCGAAAAGTGTTTTACAATAGAGATGCAGAATTTTAGTAGCAATGCGCCGGTAAAATTTTCTGATAACTTATATTGGCTTATTTTCTAAAAAAATGCTGTTTTTAAATGGCCATGGCAGTTACCCCCCTGGCGGTAGAATAAGGAACTGAAAAACTATTTCCAGCAATTTCTATTGGTCACTTTCCTTAATAAAAAAGTGATTATGACACACGCACACACGCACGCATGGTAAGGCAATGCACATATAAGTCATAAAGTTATAAGTCAATGAGCGAAAGTACTATAAGACGAATTAATAAAGGACTGTAAAATAGTCAATCACTTGCAGTTACATGATTTGGATATTAAACAGGGAAAGGAATTAAAAAAAGGAAAGTTGGTTAAGGTTATATTTTAATATACAAAATTTATTTATAGGATGCACTATCTTCATAACAAGAATTATTTTGTAAGACATTTCTATAAGAAGCATTAAGAATGTTATTATATTGTAAAACTTCTTTAAAAAAATAGGAAATATTGATACCATCAGTTTTTCTGTGCCTAATTTGAGCCATAAAACTTTTGGTACGACTTCGCTTCGCTTGGTCGACACGTGAAGCTTACGGTTGTTTAATGAGCAAGATTTGCAAGTTAATTCATATATTTCATTGCTTTGAAATTTATCATGTTGTAAGGTTGTGTCTTTCCTAAAATAAACTTTGTAAATGGGTTTTTTAAAAATTGAAACAATTTTGTTTAAAAAAATATTACCAAAGGTAAAGACATAATTTGTAGGAACTCCGCCTTGATTGGTTTTAGAGTGGTAATATTTTTTAAAGAGATGTTTACATTTTTGTTTGTTGTAAATTTCAAATAATGGTTTACGGGGGTTGTGATTTTTTTGAGATATATATTAAATAGTTTTACTTATTTTTCTTGATTTATTGTGTTTAAAGGATATTTTTCGCCTGGTAATGTTACCTTTATGAGGTAGCGTTGTTTTTCAATATGGTGCTAATTGATTTAATATCTTGATCTTTACGATGTTTAGGTGTAGAGTAAATGAACCGAGATGCGGTTGATATATTCACCTTTAAAAAGATTCCCTACTGAGATGAATCGCAATTTATTTTTACAAAGCACTCAAAAGTCCACTGTTTTTTTGTGTATCTAGTATAAGCTACTCTGGATTTGAATATTACTTAATCTTTGAGATGGATACCTATAACTCTGAGGGATGTATAAAAGTTCACAGTAATTATTAAACGTTCACACAGTTTTATTAAAAATAAACCTGCAATTATATAGCGATTTATAAATTTACACAAGAATTATGAATAAAGTTTATTTACTAAGTCCTAAGAGATAATTCGAATAAGTATGTTTATTTCAAGTTGTACAGATATAATATCATTGAAAAGAAACCACAGTGTGAGATAAGTGAACGCTTGCCTACTTCTTATTGCTAGACAGTTTATCACTACCGTCATAAGTATTGGTTTATGGTGAGTGGGTTTGCGTTCATATATATCTTATTTATGTAAACTTCTTGGTTACAGTTATGTTAGGTAACTCAGTAGAAGCTTTTATTTAAATTATTTAAAAATTTCAATCCAGCTTAATTTATTTCAATGTGTTACCATTTAATTAACATTAAATGGAAGGCTAACCTTGTTAGGAGATGTCTTCTTTGATTGTTATCCCTGCTAGGAGTTAACTTTGGTCCTATTTTGAATATTGGACCCTTAGTACACCTTTTTGATGTTTAAATTGGTACAACTCAACTGCTTGCTTGAATTTTAATTAGATCATTGGTGGACTGGTCAACTGAGAAGTGTTTTTCTAATATTCGGTCTTAGGCAGTTCTTTCTTCATTTGGAACTGGCCATTTAATGAACAGTGGCGGTTTTTGTAACACATACTGGCTTAGAGGTGCGTTGTACGTAAAGCTCACACGACTCGTGGCACAAGACAAGCGAAAATTGTTCCATGTTTAGCTTATATTGACTTTGGAATTTCCTGGCATTTTTCTTGCCCGCCAATGATTTCTAAGCATTTTTTGAATTTGAACTAATCGGGTCTTGCCTAATTCCGTTTGTTTAAACTTTCTAGTTGTCGGCGTACGTGTCCCTTTCCCCGTGGTCAATTGCAATTTTTTTAGGAACCTGTCTTCATACTTTATTTAATTGGTTATGGCTCCTGTTTAAAGTTTTTATTGCTACTCGGGTATATATACTCTGATTTACAAGAGGTTTACGATTTGTTACCCTTAACTTTCTAGCTGCGTATTTTTAACATTTAGGAAAGGTTCCTATAATAAATTTTATATAACGTGGACCCTTCGATATTTATAAAGTTATTTATTTAAAATTAAACTATGATTTTGTGACTATTAATTATTTTTGAAAGATTTCTGTAATTATTTTAAATTACATAAGCCTTTTCAGGTTTATAAAATTAATTACTTATAATTAGATTATAATTTTGTGAACAATATTTAACTAAACGATAAATGACGTGAAAAGAAGAAAGATTATGTTCAATTAAAAATTAGAATAAACCGGAATAGTATGAGAGGTTATGTTTTTTTTAGTAGAAGTCAAAAATAATTTTGTTGATGTCAATTTTAAGAAAAATATTCAAAACGGATAGATATCTATTATTGCTTAGTTAATTAGTAAAATTTAAATAACGAATAAGTTTTTAACTATTAATTATGTATCAAAATCAAATCCAATCAAAATACATAAAATTGACTATGAAACATGATATTAGACAATTGAGTTAGAAAATTCACATATTTTGAGTATCCAAAGAAGCAATCTTAATAACAGTTGATCAAATACGTTAGCGTAGTGTATGCGACTAATAGTTTGTTCTTTTCACATTAAATTGAGCAACAGAATCACTCCAATATCTTACAAAATTAACACCATCACTTTGCCAGCTGATTTTTTTTGACTCTGCTTTTTTGGAGCTAAGTTACTATATTCTGACCATTGTTGCAATTGAACTTTTGTCTCCGAGTATTGGTAGTAAATATATGTTTATTTATGAATACATAGCATACAAAATTAGTTATATTTTCTTGAAACGATCAAGACAAGAAAGTTACATTCCAACAATTATTCGACAGAGCGTAAGCAAACGTCGCACTGATATCCCTAATCTTGGTGTGAAATATTTCACCTCGGCAATACGGAGCTATCAATTCACCTATTCGATTGCTTTTTAACAATATAGCGTGGATTTGGGCGACAGTTCTATTGACGAGTCTATTTTAAAACCCAAATATTCCGTTGCATATGGTAGAATACGTGTGGAATGGTTAGCAGGTTTTTGATTTCTGGGCTTTTAGGCATTTTTAATGCAAGAATGTAGTTGCAAAATATGGAAATGAACGAAAAATATAAACCACATGATGGAATTTAACTAAAACCTGTTAATTGGGCTCAAAATTTAGATAATCATATTATTACTCCCTAAGAATTGCAAGCCTGTATTATTTATGCCCGTGATACGAACAAAACTTTGTGCACGCCCGGCCGTTAGAACTGTATTTTAAGAACAAGTTTTCGAGGCATTAAATGCCCACGGGCAATAAAATAACTTATAGCGGGTTATAAATTTAACTTTGTCGTTCTTAGGACATAATAGTGGCCGCTGAGTATAGAACTGTAGTTAACGCCAGGAAAACGCATTCATAAAGTACACTTTAATCTCAGATCGTGCATAAATAACTTTATGCAAGATTTTTAGTTATGGAGCCATTATTATATTCCAGATCAAAATGCCAAGTGGATAGTGGAAACATCAACGTTAATTGCTATTTCGTAATACTATTTAGTCATTTACAAAAAACGAAATGGTGAATTATGGCAATTTAATTTCGAGATTGCGTGAATTAATTAAAAAAAAATTCCAAAATTGTAATTATTTTGAGAGAAAAATGATAAGTGCGCTTGACCTATTAACTTGTGGAATATGGACGTTTTCCCTTTAATTCATAATTTTCAGCACCAATTACTTGGTCAGTAACAATTCGCACTAATTTCTAACGAAACATAAACTTTGAAGTGTATTTAGATCTTATAGCCATATGAAACATTATGTAAATGTGTTCGTTATTAGTTAAATTGACCAAATTCCAGCAAAGAAAGTTTCTTCTAGAAGCGAATTTTGGGTATATTATTATTGGTGCATTTTAAAGGCTTATAATTACGAAATTTAAAATCATAAACGTAAATATCTAATTTTTTAAAAATCTTAAACTTCTTTGCTTTTCGTCGCATTCAATAACATCCATAAGATCAGGTCATTTCAGAACGTTTCGAAAGTTTTATCTAAATTGTGGTATGTTGATAATTAGCCACTTAGTAGAATGTTAACCTTAAGATGATATAAAATTTATTGATTACTTATTCAACAAACCCTTCAAAACTTTGCGAAACTAAATAAATTTTAAACAGCCCAAATTTTTTATTTTTAGCGAAAGATATAAATGTGCAATATTTCAAAATTGAAATTTTAATTTACATATTTTGCAGATTATAGCATTCATAAATTTCATAATATACTATTAAATCGCTAATACTGGCAAATCAGAATGGATTTATTCTTAACCAATACGGCAACTGCAGATTAATTTTGCAGTAAATTTGCTAGTCAAGCAGAATTAGATTTCAAGGCCACTGGCATTGGTTTTTTTTATAAAATATATTAAAGTATTAATTGTAAATTATTTATAACTTAATAATCAATTAAACTCGTAATTTGAAATTTTAATCCTTAAGTGTAAAACAACCTTGCCTCTAATTAAATGTTGGGATGCTGAAAGTGGTTTTTGAGACGACTACGCATTCATTATGGAAATAACAAATAATCCACATTGAAAAACTTTGTCATAAGATGCCTAACTGAATATTCAATAGATATTTAAAATTAAGTATGTATTTAGAATAGGTACTGCTAACCAAAGTGCATCTCCTCGATAATGCATTAAAATTAAGTACAGACATTAAACCCACATTGCAGTTGAAATCTACATAAACGAGCAATAGCAGCATTAATTACATATCCTAAGAAGATAACTATCAGATCTATTTTACTACAACATCTATTTAAAAATAACCACAGATTAAACGTAGGTTACCTTTCAATTTAGTTTTTCAGTACATTTCTTCCAAACAAATATTTTTTGCGAATCATTAAGTGCTAGCGAGTCTCATCAAAAGCGCAAAATTTAAATTAGTAACAGATGCCTAAATTAAAATTTCTTATAAGCAACCGCGTCAAGATTTCAGTTAACTGAAGCGACTAATTACCAGTATAGTAACAATTATCTCCATAGAAAATAATTATATACACTGCGTTTCACAGCTGCACGATGAAGAAAACTTCGCAAAAATGCAACTGATATTTTCAAGAAAGCGGTGTAATCCTTTTATATTTTAAAGTTGTGTACTTGGAAAAAGATGTTTGGTGTCATCATTGCTAGCATGGAATTTGTAACGGGACAAAACGTATTAATAGATGTTACGTGTTCACGTTCCAGGTTACTTTAGCTTTTTGGAGTTTATAATTTTCTTTTATTGACATAAAGTTTTTTATGTTAGCCCTGTATAAATTCTACTTCTAATATAACAGAATCGAAATTTTGAATTATAAAATTGTAGCATATTTCACTTTCAAATAATTATAAATTTTTGAATGTTACAGAACAGCAAGCAAGCATTTTTAAAAGGATTAGTTATGTTATTTCGGAGCCCAGCTGTTATAGAACACGAGGTCAAGGCGGAGGGTGTGGAGAAGTTAGTTTGGTTTTAGCTCTAAACGCGTACTCATCATGGTGTTCCTCCAAATTTATATTATCGTAGATGTTACTGCTAAGTTGGTTCCTTTTAATTCTTTTTGGCTTCCATTTGTTTAATTGTAAATTTAAATTATATTTTAGGAACCACCATGTCTTATGGGAGGGGCAAGCAGTTTAAACGGTCGCATTGAATTCTGAAAGTTATCGTATTTTAATTATTCAGTTCTAATTAGGTTCCTTACATGATGAGAATTGGCGAGTTGCTGCTTTCATTAACTATTATCTAATTATAATGCAACTGTTGCCCTAATTTGGCCTTCATTAGCGTTATCGCTAATTTTTGTGTACACACGTGTTAAGTTTAGTTGTTACGGGCCACATTATTAATTACCTATTTTCTTAGTGACTTCCGCATTACCGTTCACAATGCATTTATTATTTTGTATGTAGATATTATCTTCCGTGTTTTAATTTTTGCAGTAAGAACTAAATTCTTGATTGAATTCTAAAATTTATTGTTACTTACGAAGTTCATGTTGCCGCTGTTAATTAAAATATAATACCATAATATTCTTTTGTTTTTGTGATCAAAATTGGTGATTAACTCTTGTTTATAAATGACTCTTTTGGATTCCAAATTTAATATAATACAACTGTTGATTATTTACCTAGCTGCCTTAAAAATGCCATAATACTCTGTGATTGTATCAATTAACTATAACGATAATTTGTAATTTGTTACTAGTGCGTCGTCATGTGCTTTTTGATAAAAATAACATTATTGTTATAAGGTTTTGTTGCCTGTTATTTACAATAGGGCCTCCTGTTTGATTATTCAAGGAAAATGCTTTGTTCTAGATACTTAAACTGAAATATTTGCTCCGTATGAAATTTCAGCTAGGAAATCTAGATTTCCTGCGCCTATGTTTGTCAGTTCCGCCGATTACATTTAGAGAGTCGTCCTTCCTTCAAACCTAACCTGAGCACAACAATTAGCAGTCCTTCCGCTAACATCAGATTTTCCATATTATTGGTTACTTTTTGGTAACAACAATATTCATATATATTTTTTAATGCATTACTTGCTACAATATTAATTCTATTAACGGAGTTCTATCTTCAACGATAATTAAATAGCTTCATTAATTTACTCTGTGATACATATCTATATACATCTTAAATGCGCTGTCTTCTTTGTTAATTATATGAGCATTTGTTATTTGTGTTTTATTTATTTAAAAAGACAAGCAAAATTCCAAATTCTAAGAACTTCTCATTTCACGGGTGTCTTACTTACTTTTTATTTAGTTTACATCTTTTAAATTCTAGCATACACAACGCAATGCCACCTATAAGGTTAGCCATTAATTAGTTACATTAGATCACCCCTGGGAAACGCTGACAGGAGTTACACCCTACCTAATCCTTTCCTATTCTATTTGTACAGAAAAATGTTGGGCATAATGCAATAAAACCAACGGAGAAAGTGAAATCCAATAAATTTAAATTAACATAAAATAAAGTTTACTGTAATCGCGGATCCAGCGATTTAAAAATTGACTCTTCCTATACGTATTTAAAAAAATTTAAATTTAAACAGACGAAAGTCAATTATAATAATAATAGAACCCTATTTGTTAAACAAATTCATTCGTAATGCGCGGTGTTTATAGCACTCTTATGTACTTTGGTCTGTCAAACTAAATATACTAATTTGAATTAATTTCTCTCAATCTTAGCGATTTCGTTGCTTACAATGCGATGGTATATAATTGAGTGACTTTAGTTGAAGTTTTATTGTACCTTATTAAGTCGATCAGCCATTGAGGAGGGTCGATAGGAAGTCAAAACAAATGGAAGTGCCTTATGTCGATGATAAAGCGCCATGTCGTCAGATTTGGTATTCCTGAACCTTATCTCTTAACCTGGTAATATCTGGCATATATGATCTTCTATTATAGATATTTGAAATCAAACACTGCTTTGGTTGTCTAATTTACACTTCAATTGTGCTTTTGCATCTTGGAACTTAATATTATAAGCTTCCCTAACTCGTTTTCCAAATAAAATCACCACCGCGCAAATGATTCTTTAGAATAAAATTGCCAGAAGCTACGCATACCCAAAAATAATAAAGTACTGCTCAATTATCCAGATATCACATTAAGCAGTCGACTGTCATCCATTCAATAGGTTCCTTATCTGGGCAGTCCCAGGAAACTCAGGTAGACATTGATCAAATAACTGTTTCCCGTTTTTTCAGTTTTGTGGTTAGAATCAAACCCGAGCCTCTGAAGAAATTTGCGTATATAACCTATATCATGGCTCTGATGAGTTATTCTTCTAGATCTATACACGGGGTTCCCATCAACTACAAGAATGATACCTACTTTTAGAAATAATTCTAAGGCGCTCACTTTCTAAGATACCCCGCTTTGACTTTTTAAATATATATAGGTTCTGGTGTCAGCGATAAATAGATAAATTCTTCCCCAATTGTGCCACTGCTAAAATTTTACAATTAAACAGACTAACTAATTATTTTAGGCAATTTTCACTTAGCAAATGAAAATATTTTTTTTAAAGTACAATTACGTACTGTACAACCTTCCAATTGAAACCAATAATATAACTTTCGGTATGAAACCAGCTTAAAGAGAATTCATTGACTGAGGAAATCGCGGATCTTTAATTATTATTATTAATAGTTATAGTATCTTTTGGTACAAGCTATTTAATAATTAAGAATTTAATTTACAATTGCGGTTGCTAAAACTCCTGTTCTTTAATATTTTAAAACCAAGCATTTCAATTTGGTGTCATATAAGTTGTGGTGCTGTTAATATGGTAAGGTAAAGACATCTTTTGAAAGATTTTTTGAGCGCACTGGAAGCTGTAATCACAGTTATTCGTGATTAAATGTGGAGCCGGTAGATTTAAGTCATGTCGTATCCTGACTATTGATTTTTCTTGACCGAAGTACCTCCGTAAGCCTATGCCACAGAGATCGACGCCCGATGCAAGATTCCAGGCGTCTTCGTAGATGTTTGGTTGGGACTCTCGTGGACTGCCGACTTTTCTGCCGAACAGTAGCTACACACAAAGACAAGTGTAGTTTTGTTGTATATTTTAATTCACTGAGGTCATACTCTATTCTTGAAACTTTTGATAATTGAATTAAATTCTAGTGCAAGTTGTTTGTTTTTAACTGGGTTTAAAAAAATGTGCTTTGCAGATCACGTGTTTTTATTAGGCCTCGAAATTATTTATTTGCCGTGTCCTGTATAAGTTTCATTCAGTAATTATGAGACAGTTAAAAATATTAACAAACTTTTAATTTAAATCCACTATGTCCAACCCGCGAACCGCATATGACGCACCACTTTTTCTGTGGGACTTATAGGGTTTTATTTTCATTTTACAAAGTGTTTCAACTATTATTATTATTGAATTCAAATTTACTCGTTTTATTTGCGGCTGACTTCACATTCGTGGAATTTTATTGGCCCAATAAAGACTGTGGGTTGAACACAGCTGATTTAAATAGAGAAACAGATGTGTGCACTTACTGATAAAATTTGTAACCTTTAAACTAACATGATAGCTACGACTTCGGTTTACCCCAAAATTAAATTATTTTATTTAACTGGTGAATATTTAATTAAAGATTTAAACTTTTGGTAAGCTACCACAGGGTGTTCATATTCATGGGAAGTAAAGCCGTATAATTTTTCATTTTTACTTTGAAATTTTCATATAATTTTTGCTTGATACTTCTACATTTTGATATTTCGTACTATAAAGAGTATTGAATAATATTTGCGTAAAGATAGATTACTTGAATGATTTGAAGCAGCTCTATTTCTCGAGAAAACTCGCTTCAGCTGTAAGTTATATTTTAGATTTTGGGGTAGGTATATTTGCATCTTTCTGCAGTACCATATAACGCAGTGTCGAACTCTTGCTTATTTATGTCAAGTTGTAACCCTAGTATGCTAAGGGACCAACGCTTTTACTATATTTGTGTAGGATAAATTGTACTTTTGATATTTAAATGTTAATTTAGGCTATATCTCAAAATTCCTGAAGATGAAACTGTGGTAATCTTAAATCATGTTGACTAGTATTAATTCAATAAATAACTATACACTCTATTCGTTTAATATCCTTGCATAATAGAATAGGACAGTTCGTTAATATTGGGAAAGTTTGCAAGAACCCGATATATGTTCTTTAATATTATTGATTGTTGATTATGAAACTGTTTTTAATTTTTCATAATAACTTTGATGAATATTTTCTAACCCTCAGTTTTAAGAAATATACAATTTTGATAAAGAATTTACCGGAATATCTTTCCGAACTCCTAAATTCTTTAAATTTTGAGTATTACGATTTCTCCAGGACTCGCCATAAGAGAAGCTAAACAAGGTATCTAATAAGTACTCTTTTTTATTTTTCCTCTGAAACAATCGTTATAAAATGTCTGCAGTACCAATCTTTATCTTTTTGTTAAAGTAAAATTTTCGAAAGGCTTAGCTTTATGTATATTTAAATTTATGTAAACACATGAAGGATATTCTTGTTTCGAGAACTATAGTTTATAATATCGGACAATGCATTATCTATAATATTCATGAATAAAATTGGCGGATGGTTATAAGTTTAACGAACGAAGTAGTTTTATTTCAGTTTCTGCTCTAATAGATACCTAGTTTTTAATTTTTGTGTAAAGAAGTGGAACACTCAATTTTTCAAGTGCATTTCCTGAATTCAAGATATTCGCCAACTTTGATGATGCGTAAAAGAAAGTTTCTAGGAAAACTTAGAAAGTTTTGAAAATCCTACTAAATGAAAAGAAAATATTGAACAAACTGTAGTAGATTATATTTTATTTATTCTGTTGAGTGAGTGATTCCGTTTAGGATGTATCAACTGAAAAGTGCCTTTCAGACTGGAATATGAAGTAATACATCAAACATGATAACATCAACTCCATCATTTAGTCCACAATCCCATATTATTGTTGTGTGCCTTACTACCAATGAGCAACATCTGCCGTTCGTGTAATATTGTAGCAATTGTGAGAAAAGTTCTTTATGGCTAATTTAATACGACATTTTATATAATCATACTCATTTCCATATAACTTAAATTGTAGATTTTCATAAAATGCTAGTTTATGTAACATCTAAAATGTAATACAATCTGTTATATGCACGTATTTTAGGATATTATGTAATTCAAACATTACATTAGTGCGTTGAAATCAAATATTTTCGATTTAAATCTTTGAAAAGATATTTTTGTTTAAAATTTTAGAAAACATTTAAAATTAGAAAATGACAGTATTTTAGTATTCAAAATACCGTCTAAATTTGAATTATATCTATTTATACTATGCTGGCATGTATTGCCCAAATAAAAAACATATTATGGAGGTATTTTTTTAATTTAAACCCAATTACATCTCACTTTTTAGTTAATACCCGAATTATTTGAAATTAATTAAATATTAACAAAGCTTGTAATTCATTTTATTTTGATAAGATGATAGGGTTAATAAACTATACATATCCAATCAATATGGTCCTGCAGGAAAGTAAGACTATAAAGACAAATATAAACACTTATATACCCTAGTTGGATTAGCGACATTAATAATTCAATTTAAATTATTACACTCTCTTGGCCGTAGAATGAAGATTTCGTCTTAAAATGTATTATTTATGGATAAATATCTGTAATTCAGAAATGGTTAAATCCTCACCGTTGAATTTGAAATTGTGTATTCAGTAAGGTCCCTGAGGAAGTTAGCAAAAGGATATATAATACCAACAAAATGAAAATATAACGATTTAAACAATACATACTAACGTCGAGTAATGAGATCAATACCTAAGGTAAATAGACAAGTAACCCG
>JAHWXV010423129.1:0-12324 GCA_024586415.1 Phrixothrix hirtus
GAACATGTAGAACTTTTTATGAAGAATAATTTTTTTTCGTAAAATTACTAATAAAAAAGTTTTCCATATGGTTCCAACTTAGTGGGACATATTGTATATAAAATTTGTTTGTTATCCGAAATATTTTATTTTTATTTGGCGTAAATGACATATGCAAATTCCACTATTTCAGGACCATCCTTGTAGGGTCTAAAAAAAGGAATACACTTACTTTTAAATAAATACACACGATTGGTGAAGACAAGTTGAATAAAATTTGTTGTCATAGAAACCCAAGTGAATAGTGGCTAAAATCACCAAAAATCGAGGTGTTTTGTATTCCAGTTTTAATCTACCAGGTAATCAAAGCAAGTTCCCAGTTCAAGTTCTGCATAAAGGTAGAAGAATGGTTAGCTGATAAAAATATTTCACTATCAAGTTCAAGGTAGGAGCCCGACTACATCATTCTTTAAATATAATAAAAGGGCAAGTGACATGATTCATACCACTCCAAAGCAATTTAAAGAACTGCAAAAAAGAAATTCTTTGGGAGACCCATATGCTACAAGTCAACTAAATTAAATCGTATGTACATGTTTTTTTAAAGTATAAAATTTATATCAGTGAGTGAATTAATAAGTTTTTGATTTATTCTTTTAAGTTAAAAGCATTAATAATTTTTAAAATTTTATTTTTACATTTATTGAGAGTTCCGTGCTGAAAAATTATTTAAGTAAATAATTAACAGGCTGAAACTTAATTAATTGTCATAACTACGATTTCATTTCAATTTACTAAATATTTCTTTATGTAAATATTTGTTTAATTATTAATAAACTATTTGTTTAGACTTGACCTGGTTTTTGCCTACGATTATATAAAAGAATCGTTACAAAATACGATTAGGTAAATTCTTAATCCCTTTGAAAAGTTATTGAAACCTTCTTAAGTACAGGTTGAAACTGCCTGGAAACGAAGTTTTAAAACAGTTAAATTAAATTATTAAACTATTTAATAACACGCTGACCAGTATTTATGATAAGTACAATTACTACTTAAACGATATGGTAAATAATGTAAAGGCATACAAATTTACACGTTATCATTACCGTAAAAACATTATCTTGATTGGCTATAGGTTGGTAAGATTATTGCTTTGGCTATTTAATCTCTTAGCTTCACAGTCTAGGTTTTGGAACTGAGTTTTTTAAAAATTATATGGATGCAACATATATGTTGACGATTTCGTAAACTGCTAATTCTAAGAATTCAAAATTACTCGACGTCGTCACCGAGTTAAACATTAAATGAAGAACTTTGTCTGCTTTTATACAATAATTTCAAAATTTTTAAAAGAAACAATTAAAGTTTACATTTTAATAATTACTAATTTATTGAAGTTAACATCAATATCTGAAAAAACTGCACTTCGCCGGTTAAATTTCAAATAACTTAATAAGCATAAAAATCAATTAATAGTTAGCAGATCTTTTAAGAGTAAACTACTACTATTGCTGCAGACGCAAATCTGCAAAATATCAAAGGCTGCTCTATTGATGTATTCCGTTAAATTGAAATCATGGTCTAAAGATTGTTTGGCATTTTGTATCAAATTATAGAACTATAATCCGCATATAATTTATAGGTAATTTATCAATTGTTAGATCTTCCTCCATATTTGAAATTATAATATTCGATACAATTATGTTAGATGTCTTAAAATTATTTAAATTCATAAGAATAATAGTTTCAGATTTTTAAAATGTACTAACAAAATAGAGTTATGTAATCTAAAAGCATTCGTGCTGCATTTAATGTTGTCGTACAATATTTATTTTATTAAGGCAATGTACTCTCTAAAATTGAATAATAAAAAGCTAAATAGGGAAAATTTGTAGAGGGGTATATTTGTACGTAATTTATTAAATAATAATTAACAAAAAAATTTCTTTTCCCATTGTCTAATCACGTTGTCTACATGAATTCTTATAAAAGTAGAAATGGAACTACGGGAGTATATTTTTCAGTCTGAAAGAATTACTATTGATGTATTTTATATAAAGCATACCAAGTAAAATTTAATAGTAACCTTCGAAATGTATTATTCGCATAAGTGTTTCATGTATTTGTAGGTTTTAGATCCGTATAAGTAAATAATTTAGTGTACATGATATTATAATGGAGTTTGAAGCGCAATCCTTTAGTATGTACGACTATCGAGAAATAATTTCATTCATTTATCGGTAACAATTTCATGAGTTTAGATTTGAATGGCTCAGGAATCTTTTCTCATTTATCGTATTCTTTATTAAATACACATTTCTGTATTTTGTTCATACCATTTTTATATGACAACTATATGAGGATATTTGGAGGATAACTGATTTATTCTAGTGGAACAAACAGTTTATTCACAATTTTCGTTCAATGCACGAAACAAACAATAATTCTTTTACAAATATCCAGTAATGAGTTAAACCTGTTAGGATTAGATGACAAATATAAATTTTATTGGGTTTTATAGCTAATGAGGTTTTCTCGTTGCCTCAGTTTAATTTCTTTATTTTTAACCACGTACCAATCATCAAATTTTTATCCGTTATTTAAATGTCTTTCAAAACATTGCCTACACTGAACATCATTAAGTTAAACATTTATCAGAAACATATTGCGTTTGATCTTTGCAAAGAAAGTTTCACTTCCATCAATAAATGAAAATTATTACTATACTGGTGTTATTATTATTACTACATTTCTCGTAAACATTTTACACAATTAAATTATACGATATAATACGATTAAATTTTGCGATTCGTGTGGAATAGAAGAGGGGATATAAAATCAGTAAAACGATCTCCAGAAATCCGGCTGTAAATTTCTGGCAAGTAGTGGAGAAACATTTACGCCCGAGCGATATGACACAGTGTTAAATTACGCTGAGCTAGTAACTGATCCTGCTCTATTTCAGAAGCTCACTCTCACGGTATAATCTTTCTCTTTATACACGGAACCCACGTACCTCAGTGGCTTATGAAATTCTTCTTCACCTTTACAACTGCAGATGTACTCGCACCTAAATAATTTATCGCATATTTCACGGTTAGTCTACTTTTGTTACTAAACCACTCACTTCTCTCAGAGTAGAATTAGATCTCTTCGTACATTTTTATAATACATATTCAACGAAAAATGAAGTAAGCGAGAAATATTGGCGAAAATAACCCAAGCTAAAACTTTAAATTTTTCGAAACGAGAGTAAATGTAATAAACTCGTTCATTCTAGATACGACTTTCAAGTATATATGAAGGTGTACTACTTAGCATTTAATTTTACAAGTAATACCAAAATATTCTAAAGCCAATTGATCTCCTAAAGAACAATCTAGCTAAGCAACAGTTTATATTTAGTGTACCTTAACAATTACTTAAATATGACAATACACTTAATTGTGCTTTATTATTAACGATATCGAATGATACGTTTTATTTTAAGGAAATTGAATACTGGCAAAAGTTAAATACTTAAAACTATAGCAGTTACAGACAAATAAAATATGCCAATCTTCTAAGCTTTATTAGTAAATAAAATCAAGCAAAGAAACCAATCTAGATATACGTATAAGACCTGGCCGAAAAACCTAACGGTTTTTAAGGAGTAGGTCAGGGAATTTTAAATAAGGAAATGTTGAATAGCTCGCAAACATAAACCATTATACCTCATTTTATTTACTGAAGGTCGATTTATACTAGAATTATGCCTTAAAGGTGACACGGGTAACATGAATCACATCCTTTATATGCACTGTGAGCTAGTCAGGTACACTCATACTTTAAAGATCGTCACAAGAAATAACCACGAACTAACAATTAAAGTGGATACGTTAACCATAAGATACTGCCACATTGGAAATTGAAGTATCCAGATAACATAGTGTGAATAGCTTATCAAAGTCCAATTAAAAGTGTCAACTATCAATAGGAATTACAACTAACGGTGTTTATCATTTTAAGCATATTTAACTTTACAACTTTCTGCATGTATGCAACTGATAGTCCATTACACATTTTTATAGAGTCATATATCTATAGTTGGACCATACAATTTTTCTACCGTGAACTAATCCTAAAAATAACGCTCCTATATTTAATGTCTGTGAAATTAAGTCAAATATTCTTTGGTGCAAATCAATTTGGGTTGGCATCTCGAAACGTTTTAGTTTAATTGCTAAATACGAAGGCACTTTCTTAAAGCATTGATGGCTTCCTTTGTGGTTTACTTCACGAAACATCAATTTTTAGATACAAGATTAAATTCTAAGTCGCATAAAATGCAATTGTAATTGTAAGATCTATGAAGTTGAATTAGTCGAATAGGCACTGCACTAACTAGTCCCGTATATTCGTTTGCTATTTTGCTCGAGAACACATTGAAGCGAAGTCATCGTATCGTAAGAACTTGTTTTGAAACTGCATACTGCATAATTAAGTTTCGTTTCAGTTACGCATGTAAGAGGCCGTCATTGTACCGACTTTATTTCAGCTTTAGAAAACCTTAATACTTTTCTTCGTATTGAAATTAAATTTTATCTCTGTCACCGTTTATTGTGCCACTAAATTGCGTTTATTGTAAATTAAACTAAACACTTCGCAACATGTTTAAACCTCGCACTGTTCCATTAGATAGAACTTGCTTGGTGAACTTCAACTAATTTGACAGTGAATTTACTTTATTTAAGTAATTTTGTTCATGGTAATCAATGTTTGTCTTAACGTAAAAGTCAATTGCATATAATTTATTCTTTACTAATTAAATAACTGTTTCGTCAGAATAAGTAGCCAAATGTTCGATATAAGTTTTTGAAAAAAAATTATAAACAAGTTGCGTTCTACAGGTCATGAGGTACCCACAGTTTGCGGGGTGTCTCTTAGTTTTGGGACACCCTGTATATAGGGGAAGCGGTAAAGATTTCTTAGTGTCAGTTAACGAAAATAATTAACATAGTTTTAATCGAATAGAGTTTTCTAACAATTTTCCCTATCAGTGTGTTATGTCCACTTCTTGGGCTCTAATGATTAGTAACTTTAATAGCAAGAAAGTTACCTATTCGTTATACAGGCAAGGAGTCACACGACCCCTTCTTTACAATTGGTTTACTAACAATGAGTTCTATCGATTATCTTGACACATTTGACATTATTTTATCTATCACTGCAAGCTGTTACCCTATCTGAATAGTTTCCATTTCGCTTTAGGTAAAAATTCTCATTACATACAGGTGCTGTTAATTTTCTGGCAGTTTACGCCCAAAGACTGAGTGACATTCGCATAGCCCCGATATTGTCCAATCTAAATGATGTTCAAATATCACTTTCTAATCCAGGTAACGCCAGTTCATCTCGTTCTTCCTTTCATCAATGTTGGTAGTGGTAATAAGTTCCTATCATCTTGTTGATATAATGTTCTTATACGGATACCGTCATTTCATGATTCAGATTGAAAAAATACTGGCATATGATGCCAAATCTAACTACACGGTACGAAAATGAAGCTCTGGCGCTGTGAAGAAATCACTCATAGACTCCTTGTATCTGAAGTTCTATCTACTACTGAGCCAGAGACGTAAAAATTAGGTTTATCAGACATTAAAACAAGAGGCTCGTCATTGAGAATTTGAAGCGTATTTACATAAAATTGTTTTCTATTATCAAAACCTGCCTCATTCGGCTGCTGCACTTCTATCATTTTATAAGGATAGAGTTTCAAGTTTGTGAGCAATACCTATTAAATTGTACCATCAAAAACACCTAGCGCAATAAAAAGTTATCAATCAAGCCGTTGAAGGCTTAGTTTTTAAGAAACTCGGATCTGCAATGCGTGATGCGTTATTTCATCATCTCCAGCAAGTATCCATCAGATTTCTCCATTCCGGTGTTTTCTGAGAATGTATAGCAGTTATATCCGACTACAGCTATATGCGCGATGTGGAAGCTTATCACGCAGTTACCGACTTAAACTACATTTGGGCACAACACTGATCAATAATTTTGAAACTTTCTTTGTTGGATCTGCTCCCTTTTAAATGGAAAAAATGCCTAAGTGTTTTACAGCAGACTTATATGTGAACCTGATTGATTTATTTCATGCGTACTCGGTTTTATATGACTTCTACCAAAAAATTACAAATACAGTTCTTTTGAGAGGAACGTATGGCAGCTGATTAGTTCCTCACTAGGAAGAAATGGTAAGTGAATATTATGGACATACATTATTTTATATAACACACTGGAATGATGAATAAATGATAATAGTTTTACATTTAATTAGTATAGAAATTAATGTATTGTTGTATTTTTAAACAAAGAGTATTTTATAATTACATTTACGTTTTGTGTATTAACAACCTAAAATAAGAGTACTTTTAAATTTGCAAAAACACAATTTTAACAATATTTACCCTTTTCCCCCTTTTATTCTTTATTTGAGTTTACAAGGTTATTTAGCGCATCTACTTTAAAATTAAATACAAGTCCTAAATCAATCTACCGCCTGCTAGGCGCTACAAAGTAATTCATAAAAATGTCTCTTATTAAGCACACTACACGGGTAGCATTTCTTCTTCTTATAATCACTGGAAGTACGTTTCCTGACGAAAGAAGTACTTACACCAACTTGCTCTCCAGGTATATCAAGGTATATCAAAAAATATAAAAAATATTGTATAGTACGTATAATGGAATTTCAAGGTCACCAACTGTCTCAGATTTAATTACAATATGAGTAAAAAAACTCGAAAATATTGATAAATAAGGTCAAAATCATTTTCAGGTGCACGTCCCGTTCTACTCACATGATAAATAAAAATGGCCTTTTCTTCGTTTACTTGAGATTGCATCTTTGACTAAGAGCGCATAAATGTAGGTAGCAATTTAAAATCCGCATCATCAATCAAAACCCGTGACATTATAGTGATTGTATCAGGAAGTGAAACCGAGTCTGAAAATTGAAGATTCCCTTAAGACACAACTTTTCAAAAGGAGATTTAAAGAAACATCTGTTATGCAAAATCGTGGTTACGCAATTATGCATTATGGAATACGGACTTATGATTCCTGAAAGCCAAGCATTGAAGACTCCGTGTGATTCCTCCCTGTATGCATTCGGTGCATTCTAGCTTTCGGACAGTTCGTGTAGGGCCCGTTGGCTTCTATATTAACGTTGAATCATAATCAAGCGTTTCTTTCCCGTACAACTGTGTTACGAAACGAATGTCTTGATGACGACCGACATTCTAATCATGGAAACTTTATTTTAAAAATTGTCAATTGTAACAACTCAATGTTGTGCAGTCCATGGCTACATTTCTTACCAAAATATCCTGCAACAAGGTATAGACTAACAGAGGCATTAACCGCTAACCTTAAAAACCGGTGTCTTTTTGGCACATCTTATATTTCAATTCTATCACATTGCACAAACTATGAATATAATTTCCTAAATTTAAAAGCAAAATTTATTAAATAAAGCTAAATCACTTTGTGATGTAGAATTATTTAGCAGTGAACATCTAAATAAAATACCATCACATTAGCCACGTCAGTCAAAAACTTGCGGTAAATCGGATCGCGGGGTTAAGCAATCTTAGGTGGTTTTGATTAACGTTGTATTCCTAACATGTAAGGGTTGTATAAAAATAAACGATCCGTTTGTAAACCGCGCGCTTTATGACAATGAAGCCCACTATGTTTGTTTGTTTAGCAAATATATCAATATATTCTGATGTAATAGCTCTACTATATAATTTATTTTCTAAAATATTTTACATTAATTATAGAAGGCTACTCTCATTGTCAGACATAAATTTCGTTTTATTGTTTACAATTAGCAAATGTGATATCGCGCGTGTTGTCCAATTTTTTAAGATATCTACATTGTTTTGTGCTATAAGTTAAATTTAAACTACTTTTAACACAAAAAGTATCTATAAAACTCATAGACGTAAAACGATACAGTGAAAACTCTATATGATATATTTGAATTAATCATAAATATGCACAAACTTTATATTATTCATGAAGCACTTGCTTTAAGTGGTTAACCACAATAAATGTCCTCGCAATAATATATAATTTTTAAAATAATTTTAACTGGTTACTAAAATTTAGCTGGTGTTAAGTTTAAATTCAATAGCACGGTACTTTAAATGTGAAAATAAACAGTATTTAAATAACTGCCAACGAAGTATTTGACGGCGCGTTACCTAAAAAGATGCGATCCAAAGGTTGCTCCAATAAGAAGAGTATAAAAGTAAAACTGTGAAGAAATTATTTTAGTTTATTGAAAAATCTGCAATAGTGTTGTAATTTTGCATCAGGCACACCAATAGTCCCTACAGGGTATATATTAATTTGAAAAATATCATCCATATTCTAATGCCGACTGTTCAACTAAGTAATTTCGTTTCATATCGTATAACGTATCAGGAAATCAAACTGCATGCTGTATTGAAAGACATAATTGATAAACCAAATGAAGATATTCCATTCACTGTTGCACATGATACCATACTACAATTAGATTCTACAGTTGACCGCAGTTTTGTAGAAATAGTGAAGACTTTCTTCTTGATCATGATGACAATGGTAAAGAGAACATAAAATATGACGATAATGAGCAACCAAAAAAGTCCAATTACCATGTTCATATGGCGAAAAAAATATAATTGAGAAGCAATATAAGCAAAAGGCTGTAGAGATTTGAAAAAGTGCTAAGATTTTGATATTGTTCGCAACCGTTTTAAATGATTAAAACATATGCATCAGGTGGGAAAAGAAACTAAAGGAATCTGGAACTATCGATAAAAAATTAAAGTTCAGTAATGAATATAGCGGTACAAATTTCAACCATGCAACCTAAATGGGAGCAATAGCTCATGAGATAACTTTTCGACAATGGGCAACTGACACAACAGGTTTAGTAAAAGATATCGAATTCTAAAGCCTCAAATTTATCGCTGTTTAACTATAAAAAGAAATTTGGCTAGTCTCACGTAGAATAACAAAATTTATTACATCAGAGCAGAAACAACCATCCAATATATAACAAATATGTGATACGTTCGCTACAGAAGTAAAGACTCCTGTGGTTGTCTGCGATCTACAAATGTTTAAATTCAGATCGAAATGGTTTTTATTTGGAACTCCATCCCAGTAGAACGTTGTATTACAAAGGTTTAAAACCATTTAAAGCACTTGTGGAAAAATTGTCAGCTATAACACATAGCTATACAATCTAACCTATTATTTCTACTGATAATGAGTTTCTTACACCACTATTTATATTGTTAAATAAATATGGAGGTGTATTAAACCCAATGTTTAAAACAAAGAATGTTTATATTTCCGTATCTAAAAATGGAAAACTAACTAACGAACACTTTAAGTACTGGTTTCAACATTTGTATTTGACTAAAGGTACTACAAAATATCTCTTGATGCTGGCTTCTTGAAGTGACTAGTGCTCTACCACTATATTGGATTTCATGACTGCAGATAAGAAAGTTAAATTATTAACTATTCTCTCTAAAACTACAAGGTTTTTGCAAGCTCCCGATGTTTATGGGTTTTGCTTTTGCTAGCATTATATACTGACGTTATTTGATTTTATCATGATATTGAATAGCAAAATTATTCTCCATTTAAGAAATAAAATTATAAAAATGTAGTCATTAACGGACAACCAACTGTCAACTTTGCGTTTTAGAGATATCTTTAAATGTGATTACTACAATAGTGGATATATGGAACAACGGCATGCATAGCTTACTAATCTGGCAGAATATGCATTTTTAAAAACCGTGTATGTGGGGTACGTGCCGTGATTAGATGTATGTGTTGTAAGAAACCCCATTTATTTAAAACACTTCTTTGAAAACTATCACCGTTGTGATAATTACACCCTAACTTATACCTTGGCAATTTGTCTCCATTATAAGCAGGAATATCTGTTTACAGTAGGAGTTTCGTATGTCATTTTTCTGATAAGCAATTTGTAAAACAATCAATCATATATAGCCTAATAATAATAAACTATAGAACATATTTGCAGATATTTGCGTTGAACTCCATACTAATTCACAATAAAGGTATGTAATTTTTGACGTTTAATTTATCTTCTCTAAACACCTCAAAAATATCGATATCTTCTCTAAACACCTTAAAGATACCGATATAAATGATTATTGTCACTGATATAAAGTGCAATCATGTTTTCTAAATTTCAGTTAGTTCAAATATTGCATATTTTACTCATTTTGTATTATTCAACAAATTAACGTTTTCACTCAAATTTTATGCGCGTTTTACTGTTTAAGTAATAAAAGTATACAATAGACCTTTTCTATCATAATATATAGATGTATTTGTTAAACAGGCGAATTTAATGTACTTTATTATTATAAAACGTGCGGCTTACAAAGAAATCGTTTATTTTTGTACGGAGTGTAGCAAATTGGTTGGCGGTATAGGGGATCTTAGCAACTAAAAATGATAGATCCAATTGGATTGCACATTTTTGATCTCTTTTAAGAAACAAATTACAGTGAGAAACAGCATGCAATCAAAATCATTTGTTTTTCGAGATATAAGCAAAAGTTGAAGTTTACACAATTATAAGAAATATAACCTCTCTTACTAATTGCCTTAATACTTTGAAACACAAACCTTCTAGAGCCAATTTTTTAAGTATAATTCACTGGTATAACCGAAGCAGTTTAATATTTAACAATTTTGTTTTTTTAAATAGAAATCATAGTTAACTGTGACATTTTCAAAACGGCTGATTTTTTCCAATTTCAAAAAATATAATATGACGCATTTTAATTATTTCGAAATAGTAAAAAATAAAAGTTGAAAATCTTATTCCTGCGATTGCCCTAGGCGATCTAAAATTTCTTCAATTGTTTTAAATAAGTTATTTACTATCATTAATATATAAAAGAAACAAATACAAACCAGAATACAGTTTTAATAATTAAAAAATATAGGTTTGCAAAATTTAAATTAATCTTTTGGGTATTCTACAGATTTCCATACGCAGTACTGACTGTTGATGTGACATTTGTTACACATTTATGAATGCTATTCAAATTGTTTTTATATTTTAAGTGTTGAACTGTATGTACCCTAAATTTAATCTTATACGCTGTTTTATTTGTTGTTTTCCATTTACGTACTGTACACTGTCTAGAAATATTTGCTAAATAAAATGGTTATTATTATTATTAAATTTTATCAACAAAGCATTAAAGTAGATGTTCAAATTGAAGGCCATTATTATCAATGTAAAATTGGTAACGCCTTCTTACAGAGCGTAAAGCAGGAAAAAGTCTAAGGGCGTTATGTCAGGTGATCGCGTTGACAATCTAACAGGGCCATTCGTGAAAATATGTTTATTTTGAAAACAGTTATTTCAAACTTGTTCTCCTCGCATTATGAGCTGAAGCACCTTCTTGTTGAAAGTATACTTCCCGTAGCTCCTGTATGTTCATTATTGCTAATGTAGGGTCAACATACTGTTGTAAGATATCAATATAACCATCGGTAGTTAATACATTATTAAACATATGGTATCTTAACACTCCATTTTTGTAAAGAGCTGCTCATAAATTACAACCAAACCGACTCTGCTAAATTCCATTTTTCATTATTTGATGAGGATTTTCATTCGCCCAATAATGCATAATATAGTGATTTACAATTCCATCACTTCCAATACGGGTTTCGTTGGTCCAAATTATTTTTTGGTAAAATTGCTGATATTTGTGTTTTATATTCGGATTTGCTATTACGTTTATTATATTTAATTCTTGGTTTTGAATGTTATATTTTGTAGGGCGTGGTTCTATAAATGATTCAAATGTGTTTAAATTGTTCACCAACGTTAAAAAAACTTTTTCACCAGTCTCTCAGGAAATTGTTGAAAATATGACGCTTTTGCTGCCCTAGAATTATTATTAGAGAATATATAACATTCTATAATATCGAAATTTCGAAATTTTCATAATTTTCAGTAACAATCAATTATTAATAAATTAATAATCAACTAGTACATAACTTTTAAGTAGCTAAATGCTAATTTAACAGTTCTTACAATTTTGTTTTGATTGCCCTGGAGATTAAGCTTGCTTAATAAATAAGCCTATAAAATTATTGTGTAATTATAATATCTTTACTTAAAGTTGCTTTGACTTTTACGTAAGCCTGACGACGATACATGGTTGGCGAGTTGAGGTTCTACCAATACCTTTTCCGGGAAAGGTATTGGTAGAACCTCAACTCGCCAACCAT
>JAHWXV010423191.1:0-10419 GCA_024586415.1 Phrixothrix hirtus
CCCCCCCCCCCCCCCCCAAGAATTTTTTAGGATTCACAGGATGTTGTAATAGCTAAACTGTAACCTCATGATGAGGCTATTAGCGCCACGGTTTTGCAGAACATATGTAGCTTGTGTCCTGAATGCAAGAATGACTTTTCTGAATAGAAACGTTGTCAATTGTTGAAAACCGTCGAGGATTCATCTTATAGCCCCAATTTACTCTTCTTAAAATTACCCGTAAGGTAGTTGTCGATGAAGCTACTCGTTGACTGCAAAAGCAGCCGACAATGTTCTTAGCAACCGACTTTCAAAATATTGAGAAATGTTAGTATTGACCTACATTAGAAAGAATTAATTAAGCACTAACGAGATAACGCATAAATCGTTGCAGAAAAATAAATAACCATTATAAACAATATTTAAGAAGGCAGGAAAATTCTCAACTAGTATTTAAAGTTATAAAGGAGAAAACAAAACTCAGGCGCCAGGCATCTAAAATATAATACAGTGCAAACAAATCCGTAATTTAAACAAAGGTAATTAGCTATTAACATGCTAGAAACTGTAACAAACTGCATCTTTATAATTTTTAATCACTGTATTTATGAGTCGCTAAAATTTAAAAGTGTCGTGTACTAAATTAAACGAAAAATCCAGCATTCATTGACTAAACGGTATAAAATGCGTCTTAGATATCTCCACTCAGTGTCTTAGATACGCGAAGTGTTGTTGCTAAACTATTAATTGGAACATCGTAAGTTGCAAATAATTTACGCTGCTTTAGGTAGTCGCTAAAATCAACTAACGCTATTTCTCTTTGAATTGAAGCCAATTCTACACAAGAACGAGACCAGTAAACAATACAAAGTAATTAAAATTACATCGAATTAGTCGCTGACATGGAAAAAGGCATTCTCGCTTAAAACTACATACAAAGATATCTCTTAATTGCCAATAATTACAATAAGTGCGTAGAATCCAGGTCAGACAACAGCAAACAATATTCGAGCCAGGCACTAACGAATTAGAAGACAACAAAAGTTCAATGTTTTACAATTTCCAAAAGTGCGCTTTTAATCAAATAAATAAGTCAAAGAACTAAATAAACTTCTCTTAAGTTACTGATAAGTTCAAATTTAATAAACTCCATGGGAATAAAACAAAAGAAAAACCCTTGTATTCATTATCTTAAAGTTCAGAATAAAATGTTTACAACTAAGTTATACTGTTAAAATAGACAAGGCTAGATTACGTTAGTAAACCTTAGACTATCTGGCCATTTTAATTTTATTTGTATTGTAAGTGCATTGCGTAAATAACCGGAGATTCTTTAAATAATGATTAAATATTAATTAATCTGTATCATATATAAATAGTTGGATTATTAAAATGTTTTAAACTTAAATAATATAGAAATCTTGATTTAATTTCTGATTTTCTAAATTTTTAACCTTTCCAATACACGATTTCAACATAATTTCACGTTTTGGCTAAATTTAGCGCCTGTGCACAATTTTTCGTCCACGATAACTTAAAAGCAACTTGACGGATTACTTTGAAATTTAAAAGGTACAAGCTAGTAGACGCTCACATGAGTTGAGGAAATTTTAGTGATAACGTGAAAGGGGTTAGTTGGGATAGAGAGTGGAACAAAACTGTTTAAGGCGACATTTTTGATTAGACTACGTATTTAAGTGGTATATTTTTTATGATCTATTTTCCAACACGGCGATATTTTAAAATGTGGCCGCTGTCTACTATTTAACTGATTTCTATTAAATTTAGAAATTACAAACTGAAAGAGCTTCTCTCCAGTTGAAAATATGTTGAGCATTATTGCTCAAAGGGATATGTTGGGGTAGAGGGTGAAACAGGAAATTTTCAAGATAACATATTTTTGATTAGATTATATGAAAGGGCGTAGGTAATTAATTATATAGAGTGGAATAATCTTTTTATGGATCTATTTCTCAATATAGAGAATTTTTAAAAAAATGGCCGTGATTGTTTAGTCCGCGATAACTTTAAAGCTACATAACCGATTGCTATTAAATTTGAAGTTATAAACTAATACATCTTTTCTCGGATTGAAAAACTTTTGGCGGTCATCGGTAAAAGAGATGGATGGGATGGGAACGGAACAAAACTTTTGCAAGTTAACGTATATTTTTAACATTTAAATGTAAGTAGCGGTATATTTCCACGTGAAGTTATTTTCCAACAACGGAATTTTTCCACAATAGCATGAATAGATTGCTCTGTAATTTAGAGGATACGAACTAGGAGACCTTTTCTTAAGCTGAAAAGCTTTTATTGATGATCGGTAACATAAATGTTTGTGAACTTAAAAAATTATGCAACAATAAACAAGTCCGAGATCACGTGGAACAAATTACTACTTCGTGTATTAGCAACACTGTGTTTGTAGAGGTTTGGCGGTATCGGCGTATTTTTTCTACAGGCTATATAAAATTCTAAGATTTTCTACCTCCTATCAAGTGGTAAATTGTCACAGTTTTTACCTATGGAGAAAAGTACGTCGGCTTCCAATGATAAAATGACAACAGAATAGCCGGTTTGATTTATTAAAAAAATTATTCATTTAACGACCATGTAATGCTTTTTAAAGGGATGTTAATGATCCTTATCATACTATATATAAAATGCTTAGGTATTTTAATGTTATTATTGCGTTATTTTATCTTCAATTTTTATTCTTATTTTTCTTATTTTAGCAACGTTTAACTCTAATTTTAAGTGTTGAGATACATTTGAAGTTACAATCAATGGACCGCTGTGTACAATTTGGGAAAGTTGTCTGAAACGAAGTCCGCCCTCTTCTACTTCCAATTGTTTATCTTTATCTTAAATTTAAATATTGTTTGTGTTTGTTAATAATAAGTTATACAAAGAGAAAGTTTTACAGGTGTAAAAATTAACGATAGGTGTTCATTAAATAAAATGGGTAACAATAAACTACCTTATCACCTAAACACGGAAGTTCCAGACGTCGTTTAAGTAATTCACGAAACAAATTGCTCCACTTGACAATTAGTATACGGAAAATAAAAAATCAGGCAAATGGTCCTATTTCGAATTGTATTCCATTTTGAGATTTAGTAAAGTGTCGAAAATTTAATCACCTCATAATATGAAATCTAAAAAACTTTTGCGGCATTGCAGTTGTATTGATCGAGGTATTGAAGATAATATCGTGTTTAAATCTTAATGCCTGAAGCGTTTATGGGCAATTTCTATATACTATCTCTTTCAGATAGACCGACAAAAATGGCCAGCGACCTAGATCGCCATTTTCTGAGATGTTCATACTGGGAACAGGTCTATCACAACTACTATCGTGTCCCTTGCTCTATGGTACGTGGCATCGTCTTGTTGAAACCGCAATCCTTCCAAACCCAGATTACCATATATTCTTCATCATTCATGGTGATCACATTGCCGTACATTGCTCAATAACCTTTCCATGGCAAATTTCGCTTCAAATACTGACATTTTTATTCGAACTGGACATCTTCATAAATGACGCAAGAATTTTTCATACCTAACACCTTATTTACAGTTACATTAAAACGGAAGTGAACTTGGTCACCCATTTTCAGGTTTTGCCTAAAGTTCTGATGGTTTGTGCGCATTCAAAACAATTTTGTTAAACGAATCGCAACAGTTTACTTATAATTTAAATTTTGTATAGTTCAAATGCAAATTAGTGCGAAAAACTCTTCTTAAATTTGTCAGACAATCCCAACTGCAGTCCTTATTGATGTCCAAGCCTTACATCTCCACCAACACGCTCAATGGCCTGTACGACATCTACCAACGCGCTTCATATCTGTCATAACACCCCTTTACAGAATGCATTCGATTAACGCCGTAGAGTCTTCTCAATTGCACGAAAGGCGTGTTCTTGTAGCGTTTATCGTCTATGACTCCAAAAGTATTTAGTGAAACTGTCAAATGTGAGAAAATAATAAAATGAAGGTACTTAATTTTACGTCACCCTTCATATTAACAGCCTCAAATTTGACGCAATGTAGAATGTGCAAAAGTCGCTAAGAAATTGAAAATATTCAGAATTTCTTTAAATTTAATTTTTCCTTTCTAGAACGTTTAAAGTACTTCTGAAAAACTATTAAGAAAGGTTATGGTCTTATTCAACGAACCAAATTCATAAAGTTTTATTTTAAAAATCATCGCCTAACAAAAATTTCAATGTGAAAAATTTGTAAACTGAATCTGTGATTTTACGTTTAGTGCAGCGTTTTCAGGAGCTCAGTAGAATAAGCGATTTCAAATATCCGGAAGAGTGCATTCTATTTAAAACGATGGGAGGAATCCCGGAGCTTAACATGAAGACATTATGTTAAGCTACGACTTTCAAGAAATGTACAATCAATCCAAAAATTGAAACCGCGATATCATTAAAGGTTCACCTATACCTTTAGCTTACAAGAAAAGCCAGAGAACATAAACATTTTATCCATAATTTGATGATAAATGATGAAACTCACTTTCATTTGTAGAATGGCAGAATATTGAAAAACTAAGTGTCCACCGGCGACAATCACGCCATGTTAAATGTGTGGTCTAGTAGGCTGTTACCTAAAGGATTATTGGGCAACGATATTGCCATATGGTGCAACTCTTGAAAAATCTGAAAACTCTTCTGAGATGTGGTTCCAACAGTATGGTGCAACTGCAGATACTTCCCGAGCGGCTATGGAAGTCTTGAAACAATTTTGGCGAACGTCTAATTTCCATAAATTCGAAATACAATTCATGAATACCAATTGACAGGATTTGACAGCTCCTACTTGTTTCCTTTGGGATTAGCTTAAGAAGAAGGGAATATTCGAGCCATAATACCTGAGTTAGTGCTAGATATTCTAACAATGATCATCGAAAATAGCAATATAAGAGCTCAACTTTATAGGGCTAAAAATGGCAGCTACTTACATGGTGTTCTCATACATATATTTTATTATTTTGAAAAGAAATAAATTAAAAATCCAATATTGTCCACAACATTCGCAACATCCTGTATAAATACGTGCATTAAATAAGATATATCCAAAGATCTATAAAACGTATAACATTGTTACTTGAGCAAGATACACTTTTAATATCGTACACGTGTGACCAAATACGCCAGTAGATAGAGACATAAAAAACAAACATTATTTATAGACTGCAGTTTTTTCGTAAAACAAGTTTCGGGTCCGACGCCATGATAACTGTTGGTGTAGGTCGCGTCTTATAGTTACATATAGAAGTGTTTATTTATTAATTAAACTAATTACTGAATACGTTTGTGACGTGCTTGTATGTTCTAGTGTGTGATTATGTGTTAATTTAAACAAATTTAAACGTACATAAATAACTTTGACCCCTCACTTCGACAGCAACTACAGGAAAAATTAGTAAAACGAATTAAATAAAACAAAAACTGTTTGATATCAAATTTAATTGTTTATTATACTTAAAACTCTCAAAATTATAAACCGTCCTGATTTTGCTATATCGAAAAATATGTCGAAAAGTATGCTGACTTTGAGCGTTCTTTTTCCACTATAAATTAATTACTAAATGGCTATCTTTTCACTTGTTTT
Organism: Phrixothrix hirtus; assembly: GCA_024586415.1. Classification (NCBI taxonomy): domain Eukaryota; kingdom Metazoa; phylum Arthropoda; class Insecta; order Coleoptera; family Phengodidae; genus Phrixothrix; species Phrixothrix hirtus. The sequence continues at coordinate 5,610 of JAHWXV010423191.1, forward strand.
TAAATGTATCTGCTTTTTAATTACCTGGGATGCCATTTTACTAATAATGGTTACCATAGGAACTATCTGCAGGATAAACCAAAAACGAGGTGAAAAGACCGACCCTAAATATACTAATTGCAATACAATTTTAACAGTATTTAGCTTACAACATCCTTAACACAGAATTTCTATAGTTCTGTACTGTAACAAAAAATAGTAAACAGCTGATTCTCGCGTCCTATTAGAAACTTGACAGAAAATGTTTAATTGGCAAATAATTTTTGGGAGTTACATTAGTTTATTAAACTAATGCATTTTTAAATTCTCGTTAGCCTGTGTAAATCTCAAATATACCAATTAAAAGTTATTTTGACAACATAACCAAAATGTTCCTAACATTTTTTACCAATTAAATATTTTCTGCCCAACAGGATACAGAATTCAACTATTCATTTTTTGTTGAAACATAGAGATGTTTTGTGGCTTGAGCGCTAGAAGCGCTCATTAATTTCGCCACGCCTACTAGAATTTTACCGAATCCGGAGCAGTTCCATCAGTAGAGATTTTTAGCATACGAAGCATTACATTGACACGAAAAAAGAAGGCATGTTTTCTAAATTTTTTCTCTGCTGAAAAATTTACTCAACCTCGAACGGGTGCTAATCACCACACCAATCGGGGCCGTCGATTTAGGAATTACAGATATTACAGTTATTCGCATGATGTGCTAGAAATATTGCAAACTAACAGAACTAAAACTGTGATACATGTAGGGTGGGACGTGTTCAATAATTAATTTATAAAGTGGTGCGTTTTTAAAAGAACCTTAAGCACAGTTGACAACATCTTACTTAATACAGCAAAAAAGAGGCGGTTTATAATTTTGAAACATTCATGATTAATAAAAGATTAATTCGCAGTCAAACAGTTTTTATTACATCTAATTCGCTGTTTTAGTTTTCTTGCTATTCTCTGTCGAAGTCAGGGGTTAAAATTAAAAAACTCCAGAAGTAGTAAATAACATTTTAAATCAAAAAATTGATGCTTAACGACATGAAAAACTTACTCTTGATATTAATCGTATTTAGAAATAATATGTGAGCACATACACAAATCGACCATTAACTATTGTAAGTCTACACTAATTATTATAAACAATGTTGTCATAATAATTATTTCTTCCTCAAGGTCAAGGTTTTAAAAAGTGACAATTCTTTGGTACTTTTCTGAAAACGTGAGTTAAACTTTTGCGAATTTCAACTTGCTGTCTAAATTTGTTTACATACTTGTAAAACATGTTGTATGTCACAGCTAATAAAGAAAACGGTGCTTTATTTGGGTAGAAACAAATATCAAAGAAATAATTGCTTTTTTTTCTGTTGCAATTTCTTACACTTGCTGTCGCTAGTTTTGCCTTATTTAGCCCGAAAATTTCCATTTTCAAGATCTATATTTATGTAGCAGAAATAGTTTCTTTAATTATAATTTCTTGTTGTTTCCTTCCTGTAAGACTATTTAAGATCATAAAATTTTCACTACTTAGTTCTTGGTGTAGATTTTCCCAGTCTACCTTTTAGGAGTTAAGACTGCCAAAACATGTTTGTTTTCTTTATTCTTCAAATATCTCAGGTAAAGTGTTTTAGGTCAGGAAATTGGATGCAAGATAGTAGCATGATTTATCAGTCAGTAAAACAATTTCAGCCAACAATCTTTGCTGAAAGAGGCTGAAGAAACCATTATCCATAATCGGTTTTAAACAATTTATCATAAAATTATCAAAACATTGTGGTCTGTGAAACCTAAATAATATAATTTAAGAAATCAATGGTCAGTTATTGTTTTTTCACGTCATTTGTGATTAAAACTAAATTATTGGTTCGGTCCCAAGCTTGTAAAAGTGTATGTTTGTTCGACAGTTGTGCCATCAATGTACGTAAGGCCCGTAAAATCGACTTTTTCATAAGCGCGTTGATACAATGAATCGTGAAGATTTATGTGACAGTCAAAATCATTGTTAGTGATTTGCCATGTTGACACAACGTAGTGGAGAATATTATACTTAACCTTGGACATTTTAATACATGTGCTAGTTGTGTTCTCATCAGTTAGGCAAAGAACTCAAAAGAAAATAATGGACATTTGTGTTGATTCCTTAAGCGCTTTCGAGAAACAAGCACTATCAGTTTTGGCTTCGTAACTAAGAATGAAACACGTGTATCCACCTGTGACTCAGAAACTAAAAACCAAGCAACACGCCCAAAAGATTTAAAGTTAAAGCTTGTTCAAAATTATAATTCCTCAAGCAGAGGGGTACATACTGACATTAAAAAGTCTAAGGTGGGCACCACGGCAATGCAAAATCCCATACAGCAGGCGCCACTTAGAAAGCAATCCAGAATCTCTGATCAGTTATGCATCATCCAGATTTTAATCCACCATCAAAGTAAAAATATTGATCAAGCTTTTTCCCAACGGATTTGAGCGATAGAAATACAAAATCTCGCAGAGCAGATGCCACTAAGGAGATAATCCAAAATCTCTGATCAGTTATGCATCATCCAGATTTTAATCCACCATCAAAGTAAAAATATTGATCAAGCTTTTTCCCAACGGATTTGAGCAATAGAAATACAAAATCTCGCAGAGCAGATGCCACTAAGGAGATAATCCAAAATCTCTGATCAGTTATGCCACAACGAGCTTTTAATTTACCATCAAGTTTCCATTTATTTGTAAAATTGGCGGGTAAAAAATATTAAGCAAGCTTTTTTCCAGTGGATTTGAGCGATCGAAATGCAAAAATCCACACAGCAAGCACCACTCAGTTATGCCTCATCCAGCTTTTAATCCACCATCAAACTTCCATTTATTTGTGAAATTGGTGAGTAAAAATATTGATCAAGCTTTTTCCCAGCGGATTTTAGCGATAGAAATACAAAATCCCACAGAGCAGGTGCCACTAAGGAAACAATCCAAAATCTCTGATCACTTATGCCTCACTGAGCTTTTAATTTACCATCAAACTTCCATTTATTTGTGAAATTGGTGGGTATAAAATATTAAGCAAGCTTTTTTCCAGTGGGTTTGAGCGATCGAAATGCAAAATTCCACACAGCCTTATCCAGCTTTTAATCCACCATAAAGTTTACGTTTATTTATGAAATTAGTGTGTAAAAACTATTGACCAAGCTTTTTCCCCGGTGGATTTGAGCTATAGGTTAAAAAGTGGCACACATGTTTAGCAAGAAAGGGAATGTTTTGTAGCTTAATGATGTGCAAAATTTTTTTTGGATATTTGTTCATTCGAGGGAATTTTAAACCAATAAGCGTTACTTATGGTACATGCCTCGTATACGCAAGGTATAAACAAGGGTCATCAATATTTTTAGGATCTAACACTCCTTCATAAATCATTCTTCTTATAGACTCATAGCCTTAATTTTCTGTGACAGTTTTCTTAGTACATCTACTGAACGGTGGAAATAAGAAAAGTCATGGTTGCATATTTAACTTCGTATACCGAAACAATTTTCAAAATTGATAATTTACATTTTCTCAGCCACGTTAAGCATGACTCAAAGGCTTAGGTTAAGGGTGCGTCAAAATTGAACCAAATTTCCTAAATGGTGAGAAAACAATTCATTTTTCTTAAATCACATCACTCAATTGATTCTTCGCGATTCGAATTTCACAAAGCCACTTTTCCTGGTAATATTTCTTTTCGTAAAGCAACGAAAACAACTAGAGAAAATGTTCTTGAAAAAATCCTGTCTTGACCAGTTTTTCAGATCTTTCTGCTGTTCTTACCGTTTACTGTTAAATTGAAATTGAGATTTAATTGTATATTTTTGAAAAATTCATATGCGTATCGCAAAGTTTCAATTTCTTCAAAATTATTTATTGTTTCAAAAAACAAAATTGTCTCCGATTTAATAATTAAAACTTGATTAAATTATCTCGCAGCCGTCGCGTAACTCTGTATCCCAGGACAGTTAATTTTTTAAAATTGGACAAATTTTAGGCAATCTCTTATTTAATTAAATAATATAAATATTTTAAATCGGATAATTAATTAATTCAGACTAAATTAGACTCACCAATTATAAAAACAAAAATTTCACTTAAAACGCAAAAGCGCACTTTTATATTTTTTTAACTTTCACATGCACCACTTTTAAAAATGTCTTTTAAAATATCACACTACACGCCGAAACTTTTTATATAAAAACAAATTAACATAACTACAATTACACCTAAGGAATATGTAAAACTTGTGGGTATTCGCGGGTGGATATTCAAACTGTTAAAACAGTAGAATGATGAGTGACCGATCACCCCCAACCCTGTCGCGCACTCCCCTCGTCCCTATCGATACTAGGATGTCATATATAATTACTGCTACATGTTAAATCAGAACGATTACAAGAACTGATTACTAAGAACCTCTTGCTGTCAATAATTAATAATCACTAATTATTACCACAGGTTTTTCGATAACGTCTTGATTTAATTAGATTTAAAACATTGTTGAAAAGAAATTCAAGCATCCTCTTGACGCCAACATTTGTTTATTAAAATAATTTCAATTATTTACGTTAATTCAAAAAGCGACACCTGCAATAGTGCCTGCATTGCTATGCTACTTAATTTCAACATTTCAATATTAAGCATTACCGACAAAATTGCAGGAAGAAAAATCTGTTTTTATTGAATCTTTGTATATAATACAGTAGATAGAGATAGAGAGTTCTGTAACCGCATTTTGCCCCAACCTTGAAAACCGGTTTTTTAATGACCCCCCGCGGCATAATTGATTTTTAATGACCCG
>JAHWXV010423227.1:0-19134 GCA_024586415.1 Phrixothrix hirtus
GTACATAGGTAAGTTGATTCCAATCGACTTATTTTGATCCCCAGAATACGTGGTAGCTCTATGTCCCAACAGTTTTGAGACACCCCGTATATATATATTTCCATAATTACAATTTATATACAGGCTGTCCGGAAATGATGATGCATCAAGACTGCAGGACGTGATTCCTGACAAGAAATTAGGGCCACAAAGTCCTATAGAATTTTTTCGAAAACTCAATATTAACGGAGATACAATGTGTCAAATATAAACTTTTTTTTTAGATTTCTTGAATAACTTTTTATTAGTGGTTTGATTTCTTTCATATTTTTCAAATATATTAATAGTGCCCTTGTAGATTAATGTTCCAAATATGATGCAAATACTCTAGTGCCAAATCGCTTAACCTGACCTTAACCTTCGATCTATGGCCCACAACTTTTTCGTTTTTACCGCTTTAGGAATTTAAATAGCACTATGTTAAATAGCTCTTAAAAAAAGTATCTCTTGTTTCGATACGATGAAATTAACCGTTTCTGAGAAAAACGACTCTAAGCATTTTCATGCATAAATGCTGCTTTAAACTATTTTCACAGTCTTAACTCATCAATACAAAATTTATTCACTAACTACATTATTATCATTTTTGCTAATCACTACAAAGTACACAACGTGTCATAATGTTACATTTACTCGATGTTCTTACAGTAAGTTCTAGAAAAGTTGCCCTTCCATTTCGACACACAAATTTATTCTTGTCAGGAAGTTGCGACCAACTCTGAAAAATATACCCTCCTTTGTCCTTAGTATTGCGAAACTGTCAATAATTCGTTGTCTCACCTCTTCCACGTTATTCACAGACGTTCTGTATACCAGTGACTTAACATAGCCCCAACGAAAAAAGTCGATTAGGCTCAAGTCGGGCGATCTGGCAGTCCACTGTATGAATTCACCGCGCCCTATCGACTTCTCAGGGCAAATTTCATTGAGATACTCCCTCACCGCTAAACTATAATGAGGCGGTGTGCCATCATGCAGCAACCACATTTCAGGACGCATTTCAAGAGGAATGTTATTGCGTAGTCCTGCCTTATTTAATTTGTTTACCATCAATGTTGGGTCAGACGAGCGGTATGTTTTTTTTTCTAGGGAGCAACGACTACACAATAACAGTATTCGGTAGCTATGTTCTCGTGGCTTGAGATTTATTGACACTTCTAGCTTTTACCTGAAGGCTTAGGTTAGGTACTTACAACCCTTTTGTCTTTCTCGAACAAATACGGTAATGTCAATTTAAAAATGAATTTATTTAAATGGGATAATAATTTGAAAGTTAATTATACAACAAATCAAAATAAAAGCAATAAATAAAATTAATGTTAAATTTGACTTAAAATATTAAGTTATTATCGATGCAATCAATTTCTATAAAGTTTATAAATGTTGAATTAATTTTGTTAACACTTATCCTACTATGAACCAAGTTATGTATGCGTAGCTTAAATAAAAGTTTTCTACCTGCATTTATTGAAGTTTTGAAATGAAAATAAATGTTTACGACCTTTGTTTTAAGCAAACTTAATTATGTTTCTATTACTAAATAAATTTTAAATGAATGTCCTTTAAACTTAACTGGTTTACTAATTAAATACGCGCGGTTGGCGTTCGGGAAAATGATAAGTATTCGAGAACTAACCTTTTCGTTGCCTTCTGGCTGATTTTGTCAGGTGATTTGGACGTGCACTTTGAATTTCTTACAACAATTGGCGTAGTTTTATTAACTTCTTTGAATTACGTACTTGAACGAATTCCCTAACTCGTGGTGATCTTGTTGTAATCCTTTTACTGCAATGTATTTGCATGAACTTTACTGATGAACTAGTTTATTGATCGATGCACTATAAACAGTTGTGAAAGATCGGAAAAAGATCTGGTTTTTACTTGAGTTTGAGTTTATATAACTTTCGAGAATTCTCATTCTCCAATGGGGTTGTTGTTTAATTGAATTTCAGCCAACGTCTTTGAACTCACGCTAGATTCTCACGCAGGCCGCTTTAAATTTATATTTACGTGTCTCTTCGCGAGTTTCAGGTCTTTCTTGTTACTTTACATGTCTTTGCGGCAAGTTTGCTAAATTTTCCGCTTCTTTAAATTATATTCTCTACGGCGATGGTCACGTAAATTATATTATGTATCCAACTTTTCTTTTAACAAATCTGCTGTTGCTTAGTAATCTTACAGCCTATTCTAAAGGGTTAAGATTAAATTTATGTTTGGTTAAAACACATTATGGATGTCTGAGGATTTTATATACATTTTTATTTAATTCTTGGGCATGTTGATGTGAATTATAATTTTGATTGTTGATGGCATCGACACCTTTCTTCAAAAAATCAATTAATTTGAAGGGACAAGCAACGACACGTAAACAAAAGTAAGTGAAGTTGAAATTGATAGTTAAACAAAATAGTGGATTAAGTCTTGATTCATTCTCTAAATCAAGGATATAGAATAAATTGAAATTATTTGTAGATTTATCTTTATTTTATTTATTTAAAGGAGTTTGACGTATTAGGCTCAAAACATAAATAGTGTCCCTCGTATAGTATTAAACATTGTGGGTAGAAACAAATATTCTGGGACGAATGTAATAACAGATGATTTCTATGCATTGTTGCAATAAGCAAACTCATGAAATAAGAACTGCAAGAAAAAATAAACGATTTCTCCTAGCAAATATGTACCATAAACAAAAGAAGACACGTAAAGCATATACTTGTAATAAGCTAATATATAACACCTACCTCCAAAACTCCGAAGAGCTAATTTAAATATAATAGCGTTTATATATTTTAACCTTTTTACGTAGTGAGATAATAATAACAAATTATAATTACATAACAAACATAAATATGTTTCATTTTTAGAAAAAAGACAACTATTTCTATATAACTCTATACAAAATAAATGAAGGTACCCTGGTACCTTGTTACACCGATAACGGTGTAAAAATAACTTAAGCGTATCTTACGCTTTTTCTTACCGGTTAACTAAGTTAAAACTTAGAAAACTATAATGTTTAAATTAAATAAGGGGATTTCATGTAGTTTCACACTCGTAATTTACCTATAATGCATAAAAGTTTCAGCTTAAAAATGTAAAAGATACCAGAGTACCTTTTACTGGGTACCAATTATTTCCATGGTTAATTAATTGACTTTTGTTTACACCACCACAGTTATAAGTATCCCTTGGACGAAAATTTATTTTTAAATTATTTTGATTGTAATTGAGATCATTTAAATGACTACTTATTCAAATAAAATATTAGTTATTTCTGTGATAGCATTTAGAACGTAAATATTTCAAAAAAATTGATGAAATAATTGTCTGCCCACGTATTAGATTTGTGCTGTTATAAAACATGGGCAGGCAATTGTTTCATGAACACCTACTTAAGTAAGATAATTAATCACACATACCGGAACATTACAATATTATTACAACAAATATGTTTTAATTTTTGTTTTTAGTAATACTTTTTATTATCTAATTTTAAAAATATTTAAAAATTGTTAACCACTGATCTCAATATAGTTAATGCTAGATTTATTAAATATATAGTTGTTTTCATAGAAATCAATTGTTATGGATGCTCTAGCTGTAGGAATAGCTCCCACCTTTAAGAAATAAGGGCCCTAGGCAAAAAGTTTATTGAGGCCCTTAAATAACTCTCATTACTATGTCAGAAGAGTATTTTTATATTTTGCCTTTAATTATAAATTAAAATAAGTTATAATTTTAAACAAGCGTGATCTTTAAGTTATTTGCCCCTATTTACGCTTTGTCTACCTATTATAAGATAGGCCCTGATTCTAAAGCAATAATGTATTTTTGCTAATTATATTGATATTGCATTATTCTTAAAACTTATTATTAAATTCAAAGGTTAAGTTTATAGGGCGTTTTATTTTATTTAATTGTAATGTAAAATATGAAAATTTGAATAAGTAAAAGTGAATTATATAAACGCAGAAGTACAAATGATTCAACGCAAAGCATTTATAGTAGTTAAATGTCATTATAATGCAATACTCTTTAAATTGGCAATGGCTCAAAGATTTAAAAGTAAATAAAATAAAATAAATGAAAAAAATATGGCCAAAAAATATTGTAACTTAGTAATCAATAAAATCAGAAAGATATTTTTGAACGATACTGATAATGTAAATTATAAACTACATTTACTTACAATTTTTTTCATATCCCTCATTTTGGAATTAAAATATTTCAAACACTAAAACCAATAAATTTATAACTAAAATTATGGTTACTTCTACTAATATTTATACTGTCGAATCCCACTTCGTCAATTTATGTTAGATGCTATTGTTACAAGTTCTATTCTTCTAAATACCACGTTGCTTGTCATCTTACCTTATTTCACTTGTTAGCTACTGGTGGCAACATCTCAAAAAATGTCGAAACGTTATAGCTATAAACCGAAACATTATTTTTAATCTACAAATTTTAATTACATTTCTTCTATTTTATGAGACATCAACACTTTCACCAATAAATCAAATGATTTACTACTTTGACCGATTGACTATTAATATGTAATTCCAATATAAAATATATTTAACAGTCTAAAAAAGCAATAAAATGAAAATGGGCAAACTTAATACTTCGGACAGTTGCATTTATACAGGTTTATTTACAAACAATTTAAAAACAGTAACCTAAATTTCGGAAACAATAGCATATCTCGTATATTTAGTTACAGCATTGTTAGATCTTATATTGTAGAAAAGAGGAAGATATCTTTTAATACAGAATGGACATGCCTCTTATAATTGTTTTCAATTTACTACTTGCAAATTACATTACAGAATACTTAATTATCTCAGAGTTAACCCAGAATTCAATAACAGTATAAAAACCTAAGCATATTTGGAAATTTTTGTAATGGTAGCTTCATGCTTTTTCTTCATGTACTATACATACATAAATGTAAAACAATTTACAAACCTTGAGTTAAAACGCACAATTTTAAAGAAAATGCAGCCACAGCTTTATCAGTAAACGAAAGTTTTAAATGACGCAAATTGAGGAACACATACCCACAAAGTAAATAAACATTCAGTTCCTAAAAATGAGTTTAAATTGCTACATAATAAATGGCAAGTTAATTAAAGTTCGCATATGTGTTTTATAACACGTAACAATGAGGTAACACAAGTTATTAGAATAAAAATACGCTCAAGGAAGTGCAGAATCCTGAAATTGGGCAAATTGGAATTATTATTTTATTCAAAAACGTTCACCACTCGTATCGGTATTTCAAGTAACATATTCCATTTTGTTTTGCATTATTTAATTAAATGTAGTTTTATAAGAAACAGCTCTAGTTACATAATATTCATAGATAAGCTATCCTAATATCAGGACAAAATTAAAATGAACACTTCTAATTTTAGAACATAGCATTTTAATCCAAAATTTTTTCAAGTTTTATTCTGCCTTAAAGTTAGCCAAAAATGAATGAATAAAATTTTAATAATAATTATAATGAATGGTTTGCAAAATGAAAATAACGGAAATATTGTATTTCAACGCCCATAATTCTAATACAAAGGCCAAATGGAAACAAGAGTCTAAAAGTATTTAGTTGGAAGGTGTGGTGTATAAAATAGTCTTTCCCATAATGTCCTTTGTGAACCATATAGGTGCACAGTAGCATTTGCCAATCAGTCAAACGTGAATCTATTTGGTGCATAGTCAGCGATTAAGTCAATGATGATGTATGGCTCAACTGGTGGACATTCTAGAAAATTATACTTACTGAGACTCCTAGACCACAAATTTAAACCTATCCTATAAACATTTGTTTACGATTTGTCAAATCGTTGTGATAAAAATGATTCATAAGTCAATCACATATTGTAATTAAATTATTTGTATTCATATAAGTAACTTAAAAAAGAATTTATTACAAAGAAATTTGGAACACATTGGCAGGTTTTTGTACAGCTTTCGTACCATTACATGAAATAGTTTCTTTGAAGCAATTTTAATATCTTCCCCTTCTTGCAATCTAATTTTCCTTAAAGTATATCGATTTACTTTTTCTGGATTTTCTGCTTTTCTGGCTGTTAAGTCTTTTCACTAATTCTTCTTTGAATTCCGTAATTTTGAGCTTTTATCTATTTAAAATATACACCACTGCTGTGTTTAGAATAACTTTGAATGCACCTTTTCTACATTATTAAACAGATCGCTGTAAAATACGATGATAGCAAGCAATCTGATCAGATAAATCACTACCTGATTTTCCAGTATTATATTATACAACGGCATATGGTTTGGACTTCAGAAACTTCATTAGTATGTTTAATCCTTCTATTTTAGAACCGTAATGTCATAATCATTTTGATGACCACTGACTTCGTGTTTTTTAACTTGTTTTTCACTACCTCAGACGGTATTTGTTCTCTATTACGAGACTTGCTTTTTATGATGTAAAGTTTGACTAAAGGGGCGCATCAGTCAAAATTTTGTAGCGTCATTTGAAAGATCATGTATTTATTAATTTATTAGGTTAGTTGTTTGTTTCAAAACAATACGACAATCCACTTGAGTCTAGTCAGAGTTTGAAATGACCAAGTCGGGAAAGAAATGGAATTGACCCAAGAAACTTATATTGCCATAATTTTTTACAATTTTAAAAGGAAATTGCCTCGAAAAGTTGTGTTGCTGAAGTGATTTGTTTTCGGAGATGAAGAGCCATCACGAGGATCAATGTAACGCTGAAATACAGAGTTTCAGCACGGAAGTACTAGTTTGGGTAAGCAATATAGTGGAGGTCCATTGAAAATAGCAGTTACTCCAGAAAGCATTGATGTGCATCAGCTAATCAATAGACATATAATATATCGAAAGATTCAAGCAAGCTTAGGTATCTTACGGATTGCAGTAAAAAAGCTCTTGCACTAACAGTTGGGTGCCAGAAAGCCGATTTCCCGTTGGATGTTACATCTTCGCACTTAGTCAAATATCACATAATAAAAGGCAAATCTTGTAGCTCGCAATGTTCCGACTAGATGAGTTGGGATTTGAAGAAATTTTTTTTGTTATAGTATAAAGTAAGGTATAATATCTATAAAGTGCACGCCGAAAATATAGATATGGTTTCATTAATTCACTAAACACCGTCTATTGCCTCTTATATACAGGAGGTCTCAATTTTCATTTCCACCGCAAATATTGAGCTTAGTCCTAATTCTATTCTATTGCTCGAATTTAAAAGTTCTAGAATATTTCTATGGCAACCTAGCGCACAATTTCGTCTAATAAAAAATGTTTACAGTAAATTATAGGGCTCTTGCAACAATTAGTTTTCATTTGATATAATAAAGTATAATTTCTTGTCACCAGCTTTGGAACAAAATTTCATGTGGTATCATATTTTATAACATACTACATACTTGGTATAATCAAGTGAATATATTAAATTTAATATTAGAAGAATTTATGACACTGTTACATGGATATTCCATGAACAATACCGTAATTATCTGCCACCATTAACACAATTGCCATTACAGGCCATGATGCGTTAGTTATTTAATTGATTTTTAACATGTTTGTAATGTTGCGAATTTAACAGCCTTTGAAATGAGGTTGGTAATTAATTTTCTATCAGTTTCTGGAAAGAATTAATTGTACTCAAATTTTACATTATTTGTTTTTTGCATTATTTACTAATAAGGGAACTTTACCAATTGTGAAACATATGTAGTACAATAATAACACACCGAACACATTTGCCGATATTTCCATTGAACTCCGTTCTAATTCACAATAAATATTAGAAATGATACGTGTCTATTTTACCCTCCCCATAAGCCTTAAAGATATCACATAAATCACTATTACTACTGATATATAGCATAGTTGTGGTTTCTAAATTTTAGTTGGTTCAAATTGCTGAAACTGGTAATATTTTAAAGTTATTAGTTTATTAATTATTATTATTTATGTTAGTAAATAATACAGCATATTTTATAACTTGACAGACTTTTATTTTTTTTGTTTATATATTTGATAAATAATTAATTATTCCTTTGTTTTATTTACATCAGTATTGTTTTATTAAAAATAATGGAATCCGTTAAAACATTAACTGCAAGTGTAATGTATAGTATTGCAAATTTAACTGATTTTATGATATCTAAAGGATTCGCATTTGCACCCCAATTTTAAGGCTCTTTTGCTATTTAAGCAGAATATATAAATATATTTACTGAACAGACGAATTTAGTGTACTTTACAATCCTAAAACATGCGGCTTACAAAGAAACTGTTTATTTTTGTACAGCCCTTACGTGTGGAGCTACAAGTTTCATCTAAAACATTTAACTTTGATTTTTTAACGTAGTTTCGAATATGTAATCTGATTGTCAATTAGATGATCTATATTGAACATATGGGATATTTTTACCCGTAATTTTACGATAATATCCCCCAACTTGGCATGCCACTGGGATAATACATACAGTAATAGGAATGTCTTGAAAAATAAAGGATAGCGCCAATTTGAAATTTCGTATCTGTTTCTGTTGTCAAAATATTCCAAAAAACGAATTTTCACCCTAATTTTGAGAGGCGATTTCACCCCTTAAATTGCTTCAGTTTCCGATAAAAAATACCTGTCAAATATTTTTGTTTAAACAAATCGGAACTTCATATTTGATAAGATTCTTTTGTAAGTAGCTTTACATTTATTGTAGGTAATTGGAGCGTCCGCTATCATTATGTTTAGGCTTGAATAGGAAAATGTCTTTTTCATATCCCGATTTAAAAAAAAGTAGATATGGTGTTAATTTATTGTAAATGTCAAAAAATTCAGTACAGCTTGCTGTTCTATATGCTGGAAGATATTCTGAAAGACCTCGACCAACTAGAAAAACATTTAGGAAATTAGTTACTATCTTAATTAGAACCGCAAATTTTGCTTGGAAAAGAATCTACAATAATGGGCTGGCGGTAAACAATGACATCAATAAAGTTCCCATTCTTAATATGGTATAAAATAATCCATGCACAAATGCTTGTAAAATTATTGCCAAACTAGGTATGCATACGTATTAAAGCTTGTTTATTTTCATTACCTATATGAAATATAATATAAAGAAAGTATTGTTTTCGTCCAAAATCTTCGATGTCGAAATTTTAGTGGAAATACACGTTTTCGGGACCCTGCGTCCAAAAATCATGTTTTTATAAAATGGCCAGTGTGTGCGTGCGTGCGAGCGTGTGCGTGTAAACAGGATATCTCGAAAACGAAAAGTCGTAGACAAACAAAATTTTATATATGAGTTTGTATCCATCCTTGCACGCTACCGCATCTATTTCACTAAAATAACCGTAAGTGCCACTTTACCCTTGTCATTGACTTGAAATTGGCTCTAACAATTTTTTTTAATTTATTGCATTTCTTTCGTATAATTAAGATAATTTATCAGAGAAATGTCCATAAAACGGTTAACCAGAAGTACTCTTACCATTAACTATGGATAAAATAACTATGAAACTGAAAGTCCTAAATCAATGAAATTTTATATTTAAAATCCTAACTACCTGTATGCTAAATCAAGAATTTTGTTAAAATCTAATAACTGAAGGTACAACTTTATTTCTGTTATTTTTAGATATTTTCCCAATCGTTCATTTTTCGCGTTTTTCTCGAAAGCGACTATAATGGTTTTTAATACTTATTGAATTTCTTGAAAATTTAATGGCCCTTCATATAGTTTAGGCTGTTTCTCAGAAACTATTCCGTCCTAGCTGAATGAAAATTTAATTTGTTGCCATAACTACCTTTGTATTCTAAATCAAGAAGCTGATTGAAATCTAATAATCGGAAATTCCCCTTTATTTCCATCATTTTTAGATACTTCTGAATTTTCGTTTTCCGCGATTTTCTTGAAATCGGCTCCAACAATTTTTTTAAAACGTAGTACATTTCTTAGCTTTTCATTACGTTTTATAAGAACTAAGCAATTTCTCTAATAAATTTTCGAAAACGGATTAACCAGAGGTACTTACAATTAGTGTATTAATTTTGAATAACATATCACAAAAGCTAAATATATCATATATGAATGAAAAATTATATTTATGTTTTTTATTTTCTGCCCATAAGATGTTAAGAATTTAGTTAAAATCGAATGACCGGAAGTGCCACTTTATTCTTGCGACTTTTAAGTTTTTTTGCGATTTTCTCGAAAATAGCTGTAACATTTTTTTCTAATGTACTACGGTTAATATGTATTTAATGCCCCTTTACGTCAACTTGACACTTTTTCTGAAGATGTGGGTTGAGGCAGCCTCTCGCCAGTCCATTAACCTGGATAAGTGACCGTTACAATTATTGTTTCCAAAATAAATGCAGACAATAATTTAATCATTTATGGACACTATTTGCATATCTATGTGCGTAAGAGAAAGTCGTGTGTTGTTTCACACCAGATTTTTGTAAAACAAATTTGTAGTAAGACAACACACGTATATAGATATACAAATTCGCAAATGTTCACAAACAATTAAAATTTTATTTACTTTTATTTAGGGAACGATAATTGTAACGGTCACCCATTCAAGTTACTGGACACGTGAAACCCCGCACAACTCTAGAGATTTTCTCTGATAACCTGCTTCAACGCATTTTTTCAGGAAAACCCCCAACATCACGTGAAAGGACAAGGATAGAAGAACCGTAGCAAGTTTCAAAAAAATTATTAAAAGCGTTTTCGAGAAAATCGCACAAAACTTAAAAATAGCAAGAATGGAGTGGTACATCCGGTCATTCGATTTTAACTAAATTCTTGTTATCTGATTTTCATTTAATGATTACTTTTTAGGATACGTTGTTCACGATAGTATTCCAAGTACTTCCGGTTACTCGCTTTTCAAAAATGTATTAGAGAAACTCCTTGATTAATATAAAACTAAATTAAGTAGCTAAAAAATATAGTAAGTTTAAAAAAAATCGTTAGTGCCGATTTCAAGAAAACCGTGAAAATGTGGAATTCGGAACATATCTAAAAATGACAGAAATAAGACGATACTTGCAGTTATTCGATTTTAATAAAATTCTTGGTCTAGTCCATTGAGGTAATTATGATCTTAAATATACATTTTCATTTAGCTAGTGTTTTTAGTTTCATAGTTAATTTATTCAAACAACCGCAAAAGTACTTCCGGCTATTCGACTTACGGAAAATTGTATGTAAAACCGCCTAGATTATATAAAAGGGCATTATATTTCTAAGGAATATAGTAAATTTTAAAAAAATCGTTAAGCCGATTTCGAAAAAATCTCAAAAAACCAAAAAACAACACGAGTAAAGTGGCACTTCCGGTTTTCTGATTTTAATGAAATTGTTGCGATAGTGTGCGACGATGGATAGAAACTCAAGCACAAAAGTTTGTTTTTATAGGACTTTCGGTTTACGAATTAACGTGTTCACAGGCACACATACACACACGCACGCACGCACGCGCGCACGCACAAACGCACACACGCACGCACGTGCGCACCTACGCATGCAAACACGCACGCGCGCACGCATTCACGCACACATACAGGCCAATTTCCAAAAACCTGATTTTCGTACTCAGGGAACCCAAAAACGTATATTTCCACTAAAATTTCGATATCGAAAATTCTGGTCGGAAGCAATACTTTCTCTTTTGCCTATATTTTATAAAAGGTAAGAGAAAGTAAAAATAATTTTCTGAATATATAGGCGCTAACAAAATTACAGTTGGAAGAATATTAAAGCTAAACAAGTTTAACCCATACAAGTTGTTTGTACCAGGAATTATATGGCGATGGGTTTGAACATCGTTTAGAGTTTTGTGATTGGGCTGTGAATAAACTAAGCGAAAATGATGGTTTTATTGGAACCGATGAATACACTTTAAAAACTCTGGTCATGGGAGTATATATAGCATGCATTAGTGGGCTATTAGTAATCCCCACTAAATTAGTGGAGCGGTGACTTTAACAATCATATCATAATACTATTTTCTTTTATATATTCAAGTTGACCGAAGCACGTAATGTGGTTTCAATACGAGGAAGCACCTCCAAATATCAGTCTGGTGGTGGGTAGAATTGCTTTATCTAACAAGTTTCCGGAACGTTGTATTGGATTCCTTTTTGTAGGGGCTGTCCAGTGTATAAATACGATATGAAAGGCAGAATTTGCAATGCTTTTCGATAATTTAACGTCAATAGCAAAGCAGCAGCAGTTATAAGCTCTTTCAAAAATCAAATTCACTGTTGGAACAAATATTATAATTAAAGGTTAGCCATTGAATTTGTTGATTAGGCCTATCGCAGAAACCACGTTAAAAAAGGGCGACGGGTGCACTACTGCTAGGTGACGAGGAAACGAGTCGGCCTTGTCTTTTATGAATTACAAACATAATGTCCGATTTAAATATTTAACACAAATTTGCCGATAATACCTATGATATTAGCAGTAGTAGTAGTGAATCATGGTACTTTTTATGGAATATCTAAATAAAATTGTGATAAATTTTCCTAACTTTACATTTAATTGTTTCACTTGATTATTCGATGTGTCTCTATTTTAGAGCATAATATTTAAACCCGAAGGCATTTAGATCTCTCAATGCTTTCCATTACTGTGATTTCTCAAGAATATATATAATTTAATCTCAAAAATTTGTCCATGCGTTTTTTACAGATAACTTATATATTTATAGAAATTCGGCCTTAACTATTGGAGTTTGCTCTTTTGAATTATCGTTTTTACACTATAGTTCGATAATTTTAATTTTCAAATATGATAGCCATGTTTAAAGTATCCATCAAAAGTGAAGAGTTTACTCTAATTGGAAACTTAAACGATTGCACGTTATAATTAATATTGTAACGTGTCCGAGAAGTCTTGAAATCAACTCTTCCCATGACTTTGACAAGGTAGGTCTTTTCTTATTTCATACGCATATTAAAATTAACACAAAAAAACAAATAACCAACAAATGTAATTTTTATTAGTTGTCACTGATTATTACAAATTAATACCAAATTTCGATTTCTCCTTTATTAAACTTGAAAATGATCACAAAAGAACAAAAGGTATTTATTGTGGAAATTTATTTTTATAATGACCGACGTATGGAAAATGGTGAATGTCAGTACGATATCAATAACTGCATAGCAGAATTTAGGCAACGATTTCCTTTGGCTGTATTTAACAGGAATGAGTTTAGAAGGCAAGTGTTACAATTAGTTAATTGCTGCCGCAGTACTGGGAATATTAATCATAGACTAAGAAGTGGACAACTTCGTGCTAGAAATGAGAACGTTATAAATAGTATCAAAATTGCAATGCAAGAAAGACCTACCACTTCAATTAGAAGACTTGCACAACAGGTAGATTTAAAACGCACCACTACTCATAGGGTTCTTTGTCAAGACATTCATATGCATTCATATAAATTGCAAATGTACTAAGAACTTCTACCACCAGATTATAATAAAAGACTGGCGTACTGTCAGTGGTTCAATGCAGATATGAATGACGATGTGTTAAATTTAAAATTCTCAGACAAGGCTTGGTTCGAGTTACATGGATATTTATATTCTCAAAACATGCGCACGTGGAGCCTTGACAATTCGCATTTTTTTAGAGAAACTTTTTTGTATCCAGTTAAAATTGGTGTGTGGTTAGCGATGTCAAGGCGAAGAATTATCGGCTCAATATTTTTTTAGGTAATGTAAATGTTGCTACTTATAGCGATGTTATTAATGAACTTAATGATGATGAACTCCAAAACGGCTTCTTCATCAAGATTCTGCTAGACCGCAAGTTACCCACAAAACAGTAAATTATCTTGACGAGTTCTTCGGCGACAGGTTAGTAAGCAAGGACAGATTTCCACCGTGTTCTTGCGATCTAATCTCGTTGGATTTCTTTATTTTTTCATGCTTAAAAAATTCTGTATTCAGAGATTTAGTGCACACAACAGAACATCCAAGAAACAATATAATAAGAAGGCGTGAAGAAATAAATGACATAATATTACAAAATATGTTTAATAATATGAAATTTCGTAAAATGTGTGTATTCATTAAAACGGGGAGCACATTAAACAGTTGTTATAACTTTTGAGTTTTTGTTAATTTTAATTTTACTCATTACACTATAAAGTAAATCATAGTTCTTGAATTTATTGCAAAATGTTTTATTTGTAACAAATCGATTTAAGTAAAAAACACCGGTATATAACATACATAACCTCAAAATCAGTTACTAACCAGTATTCTCAGCAAAACAATATTCATTTAACCTAATTTTAATGTTGTCAACTAGTAGTACCAACGAAATTTGGTTATTTCTATACAATTCTATATCCGACATGTTACTTTGATTCGTTAATGTTATTATCCGCAGAGATTTTTTGTTAAATAGTAATTCTGTTTCGGTAAGCTGATAACATATTGCAATTGTACATTTTTGCAATTGCCTTTAACATTCTAGACTCTGTCTCAGGATGACTTTTATAATATTCTAAAGGTCTAGACATTACGATTTTAATGTAAAATACTTTAAAAGTTTTTATTAAACATATGTAGGCTGACAATATCCTTTTTATTTTAAATACAAACAACAGCATCAATTTCCTGAACCTCCGCATATTCACTAAAAATAACAATAGTTGATTTAATATGTATAGAAAAGACACCCACGCTAGTCATGTAATTCCATATTTTTCAAGCCTTTCATAAACCTATAAACTTTCAGCTTTTAATCGTTATTTCTATAGACTATTGAATACACTCATAATTACTGAAAATTTTAAACAAGAATTATCCACCATTTCTAAAATATAGAATTAAATTCTTTCCTAAGAAACTAGATTAACTATAGTAAAATTAAACTTAGCTATTGCGTAAAAGATGATACTTCATTAAATTAGTAAAAACTGAAAATTTTATAAACATTTTAAACATTCTTTATTTACATACATGGCATCTCTGAGAAAATTGCCAAACTATTTAAAAACAATAATGTGCTACCATTAAGAATACCTTCAATCTCGAATCCATATTAATGTCAGCACTAATAACTTTATTCTAAATAAGGTCATTTCAACGAAAATTTAATCCCCCCCAGAAACCGGGGAAAATTAAAGTTTTATCAAAAATCCAAAAACTGCACATTTTTGATATTAAAGGGGACGAATTTCTTGTATCTCTAGCATTGCGCAGGAGGAACAGCCACTCTAAAAATCTTCAACGACATGAGGTAACAAGTTACACCTTGTTTGAAAGACATTTTCATTTCTTATATAACTGTGAATTTCTCTTTTAAATCGATCGATTTTTTCCGAGAAATTGCTACTTAAAATGATAGCCACCAACATCTATACAATAATAGAGTCTGAATTCAACCTCACGCCTTGCATTTCTAAATATTTCAGATGTTAATTGCAAGCTTTTGGCAACAACTTCTTGTCGCAATTCTTCTAAATTTTCTGGCTTGTGGCATAAACTACTGATTTAAGATGCTCCCAAAGAAAAAAATCTAGAGGGGTTAGATCAGGAGATTTAGCGTGTCACTCTATTGCACCTCTCGGGCAATTCCATGTTCCGGAAAAAAGTTTGTTTAAAAATTGTCCAACTTGAACAGTACAATCCTGTTGAAAAGTTATGTAGTTTTCTAAAAGGCCAGGGTCCTTTTCCAAAATTTCAGTTATCATAGGATCAATGTTATCGTTGTTTACTACATCATTTAAGTAGTAATTGTGCTTACCATAAATACTGGTCAGCGTGTTACTAAATAAACAAAGCAGCAAGCGAAAATATAATTTAACTGTTTTAAACTTTCGTTTTCAGGCAGTTTCAATCTGTACTTGAGAATGTTTCAATGACGTTTTCAAAAGGACTAGGAATTTACCTAACCGTATTTTGTTTGCATTTCTTTCATGTAATCGTGGGCAAAACCAGGTCAAGTTTAAACAAATAGTTCATTAATAATCAAACAAATATTTACATAAACAAATATTCAGTAAATTGAAATAAAGCCGTAATTATGATAATTAGTTAAGTTTAGGGCTGCTAATTATTTACTTAAATAATTTTTCAGCATGAAACTTTCAATAAATGTGGAACTAAAATTTTAAAAATTATTAATGTCTAAATTAAATGGATGAATCAGTAACTTATTAATTCACTCGCTGGTATACATTTTAAACTTTAGCAAAACACTTACATATGGTGTGCTTTTTCTACGATCTAATTTAGTTGACTGGACCTCCCAAGGAATTTCCTTGTTGGGGTTCTCTAATTTGGTCAAAGTCGCTACACAATTCAATCTGATCTGAATCGTGTCAGTTGCCTTTTTAAGATCTTTAAAGAATGATGTAGTCGGGCTCCTACCTTATAATTAATAATGAGCCGTTTTTCATCAGTTAACCATTTTTTCTACCTTTACGCGGCACTTGAACTGGGCACTTCTTTTGATTACCTAGTAAATCAAAACTGGAACCCGAAAGACCTCGATTTCTGTGATACTGGCCCTTATATCCACTTAGGATTTTCATGGTAACAAATTTTATAAAACTAGTCTTCACCAATCGTGCGTATTTATTTAAAAGTATGTCTATTCAAAATTCGTTAAGTTTTCCACGATTTTTTACAAAGAAGTTTTTTATGGATGGGCATTTTACTTACTCTTCTAATTAGTTTAGACAATTATGTACGGTACATCTTGATATCTCTAGTAATCATGAAGAGACCAATAGTTACCCTATTTAGATAGCATTGTTACCGAATCAAACACAAGATGCTTATTAGCATTTATTCAGTTTAATAAAGGCATGGGCCGCACACTGGAATCTAAAAGTAATCAAACTAGATTTTGAATTTGCTGTAACATACGCAACAACAAAGATACTACCGTTTGAAAACTTTCTGGCTGCAACTTCCTCTTCACACAATGCTTATGGCGCAAAATTGGACTAATGACAGAATATAATAAGAACCAAGAAACTAAAAGCATCTGTAAAATATGCAGTGCTTTGGTTTTGATTGTTTGAAAGACACACATGGAGGAAGGCTTGCTATTATACAAACTGCTTCCTCCCACAACAGGAAAGATAGGTTAATTTTTGGATTATTTTGTAACTGCTTGGTTATAAAATCCACATTTTCCCCAAGCTATGGAATGTATGTGGACAACGTCACCATACTAATAATTCTGTTGAAGGCCGGAACTCCAAATTGAAAACTACTGTTGGAACTAAAACACCAAACATATATTTGCTTATTCAAAAATTAAAGGATGAAACATTAATGCTATTTTCGCAATAAAATCGTTGGAAGCTGGAAAGCTTGGCAAGAGAAGAAACCTGAAGTGTAGAAAACTGGATGAAAGGATGGAATGAATTTTACAAACTTATAGAACAACGGGTGATTTAAAAAAGTGCCTTAGAGCTTTAGGACATTTCCAAAACTTTGCACCACTAGTTTAGCTTAAAACTCTGAATACTGAAATAACCATAAAATATAAAAAATGAAATATCAAAAATTAACAAAACATTAAAAGAGCAAAACAAAATAAAAACAAAAATATGATGTGAGAGAACACACGACTTTCTCTTAAGTATTATAAATATGCAAATAATGTTCACAAATGTTTAAAATATTATTCATCTTTATTTTGGAATCAATAATTGCAACGGTCAGCTATCCAAATTGCTAGACACAAAATGCTGCTAACTTCAAACATTTTCTAGGATAATTCGCTTCAACGCATCTATTCAAAGAAACCGTAAATTTAGTGTAAAAGGGCATTAGGCATTAAAATTATGGAAAGTTTTAAAAAAATGTTAGAGCCGCTTTCGAGAAAATCGTAAAAAACTTAAAAATCCCAAGAATAAAGTGACACTTCCAGTAATTCAATTTCAACTAAATTTTTACCGTCACATGTAGGGAAGTTATAATGCTTAAATACGGGTACAACATTTCTTTTTTACAATAGCTAGTTCGTAACGTTCGTTTCTAAATTTTGAACCATTTAAATTCCTATTCCTAAATTATTATTTTCTACTTATATACTTTCTGCCTTTTTAAAATTGAATTTTCATATATCATTTATTTTTAACCTTAGATTTAATTATTTCAGGTTTTACATTTTCTATTTTAATGTTATCAAAGTTAATTCAGTACTATTAAACATTTTCTGATTTACTTAATTCATTATTCACGCTTAAATAATGTTTAACCATACCCGCCTATGGCTTTCTAAACAACCTTGCTTTAATTTTACCATGCGCATCGGAAGGTAATTGTAAATTTGACCTTCCTTCTTCTAACGTACTTTGTGAAAACGATACTAAATTCTGTAACTTAATATTTGGCTTCGAATTACCTTTTTGATTACTGTTTTAAAATCACTGCAACAATTCTTCAGGTAAGCTTCTAATGCTTAATATATTTTCTAATCATTTCAACTTTGCTAGTCTGTAAATTAATTCTTACCAATTTATTTTAGTGATTTTTCTTGTTGGTTTATTCTTTCCTGGAAGATTAACCATTAATCTCATTATATATATCTCTTAACGTTAATTATCATTTGAATGGGCTAAATTACGTTAATTGGTCAAGTCTGGATTCCGTTTTTTGTAAACACCTGGTTAAAGTAACTCCAACTTGGTGTCCCGATTTATGCAAGCCGTGTATTTTGGGTTGCCTATCTTCTGGAGAATTACTGGAATATTTCATCAATTTATCTTCTGGAGTTGAAAAGAAACTTCAGCTGATGGTTTTCAACTATAAACAGTTATATACATAAAATAGTAACCTGTAATATAATGAATAATTATTAATTACATTTCTTGTAGCGTAATTTCAGCTGAAGCTCTCTTATAGCGCTATACGATGAGTGGATAAATAGAAAATTTTTGTAAGTGTTTATTGTTGTAACTTTGCTGTACGTATTTATACATATTTCTCTTACATTACTTTACTTGCTTGAAGTTATTTTACTATATATTCTGTATTTACTTATTAATTTCATGACATTTATATGTATTTATTTATTGATTCAA
>JAHWXV010423294.1:0-12574 GCA_024586415.1 Phrixothrix hirtus
TGAGCGGAGGCATTTCAAATATGTACAAACGAATGTAAACATGCTCGAATGTTGCCGTAATGGTGGCTGTCACTTGCCAACAGATGTAGGTATACAGTGTACATACGCACGACACCATCCGCAGCGCTGCAGCGGATGAATTTCAAAACGGTACTTACTTAAAAAACATGCCTCGTATTATTGAAATATTTAATTCTGACTGCTTACTCTAACAACTCAGGTCTCTAACCAATTATTATTTTTTCTTACCCCATTACTACTTTATTACTTTCTCTTACCCATATAAAATATAGTATAGAGAAAGTATTATTTTCGTCCAAAATTTTCGATGTCAAAATTTTAGCGGAAATACGTTTTCGGGTCCCCTGAGTATGAAAATCATATTTTTGAAAATTGGTATGTGTGTGTGTGTGTCTGCGAACAAAATATCTCAAAAACGAAAAGTCGTATATATAAATAAAATTTTATATTTAAGTTTGTATCCACCTGGACATGTGATCGTAACAATTTCAATAAAATCGAAAAACCCGAAGTGCCACATTTTTTGGTTTTTCACGATTTTCTCAAAATCGGCTCTAAAGAATTTTTAAAAAATTTATTGTATTTCTTAGAATTTGAAGAAGGCATTTTAACTGCTCGAACATGGCTACAGCATCTCACTCGTGAAAAAAATCATCTTGCAGTTGAAATGCAACTTCTTTCACTTGTTGCATAATATACTATTAATGAAATAATCCAAAAGATTAGGAAAGATAAGAGAGCACAGTGAGTAGACAAAAATTGAACAAATAAAATTACAAGACAGCTTTTTTTAACTTTAGAACATTTTATTTTTGAAAATACTAGTGATAACATATTTAACCACATTAAAAAAATAAACTTGATTTGGGAGCTGCGGTTTTGCGCACTAGATTTCCTGAAATTTTATTAATTTATTTTTATATTGAAATCCAAAGAGCTAGAATCCAAGAGCAGGTATTTAACCATTTAACTGCCACATGAATGTTAAATGTTTTTTTACATCTACACCGGAACGGTTTTAAAAATGCTACTTGTTTTATTTACAAGGCAGTGTGGTTCCCGCTTTCCAATATAAAACACCTGCAACCCAACTGAGTCAGGCACGTGTTTTCTGTGCAATTGCTATGCAATTTACACATTTGGGTACGTTCAACCATGAAGAAGTAACAAAATGGCTAGTGAATACTGTAACAACGAAAAATTAATTATTAAAGTCAAAAAGAAACCCAAATTACACAGGGTGCCCATGATATAAAAAGCATTAAAGTCAAAAAGAAACCAATATTATACAGGGTGTCCACGATATAAAAAGCATTACTCAACAGACATGCACCCAAGCCCTTTGTGAACATAAAACTGTTGCAATTTTTAATCTAACGTAAAAAAAGTGTTTGTAAATTTTTGCTGTTCATTACACATTAATTAATTAATTTAATTAATGTGTAATTAACATAAGAAAATACTATAGTTTGTTAAATAGTACTTAAAGGTTAAAATATTTTCTTAAATTTTTGCATTTTAAATAAAAGCAAGCGATTTAAAGTTTCTATTAGTGCATGGTGCCAGTTTGAAAGGTTATTCTAAAGAAATCTAGATGAGTACCAATAAAACTTAACAGCCCCAATAAATATTTGAAAATATTGCTAGAAGTCGTGGGAAATTCAACGTATTCTGTACGACAGAAACAGACAAACTTTTAAAACTCTTAGACAGGATTGGTTGAAACGACTTTGCATACATTTCGTAGTCATGAAAACGAAAAATTATAAAAGATCCTCTACCACCAGAAATCGAGGTCTTTGGGTACCAGCTTCAATTCAAGTGTTGCAAGTCCAGTGCAAGATAAAGAAACTGACTAGTTGATATATAGTTCTTGGTATCTTAATTAGCAATACAAGTCCAGCGAAAACATCATTTCCAAAAACAGCACCAGGCAGTAAAAATTCACTTTCCCAAGACCACGACCAGATCCGGTAAGGAAAGCACGCAATAATCCAAATTTGTGAGAATGATAAATTTCACATTTACTACACAAAATTGCATGTCATGTAAGTGAAAATTTACAAACATTATTAAACCAGTGAAGAAATAAAAAGTTTATTTGTGTTCATTTAAATAATTTTAACAAAATTAAAACAATTTTTGGTTTAAACTGTGTAACTTTAATTATGAATAATAACTGTGAAAGTTTCCGTAAATATTTAATTTTAACAAAACTTTAAATTTTATTATTTTTTTGCTAAGTGCTAATATTATGCCGAAAATCACGTAACAAAGGTTAATGGCCTTATTTAGAAAAATTGATAATCATTAGTTTTAATATTTCTTATTTAATGAAATATTTGTGTATATTTATGTATATCATTGATTTATATTTGATATAATAAATGTTTGTTCAAACTTTAATCTGGTTTTGGCTCATGCAATTAAAATAAATATAAATACACAAGGTACAATTAGGATAATCCCTTGTAATCTTTAGAAAGATATTCGACCCTTTTAACAAATTGACAGGTGGAAACTACCTTTAAAATATGAAATTTTATAAACAGTTTAAAATATTATGTTTGCTGCATTGTTTAAAGTTAACACACGCTATCCGATTAATTATTATTAACAGACCAAAGAGCAATGCAGTAAACACTGCATAAAAATCTATCATGGATACGGACCTGTAATATTCTTTACCATGAAACGTACTTAAAAACATAAATGTGACTGTTTTTGTTGACACAGTATCATGTTACTTTTATTATTAAAGTACTTGTTTGAGTCAAAGTCACCAGCTGTTTTAATAAAGACTAGTCAAACATATTTCTTTAAATCATCTAAATTTGCTTGTATATGGTAACACACTTTTGCTTACTAATTATAATTATTTACGCATTAATTATTATAAGCTTATTTGATAAATATCTTAAATTGGCATAAGTTTTATTTACATTAATTTGTACGAACATAGTTTTTACTGAATATAAATTATGCAAAATTTTAATGGAATTCATTTATCGTTTAGATTTTTAACTATTTTCACAAAATTTCAGTCATACACAAAACAAACGAGTGCAAATATTAATAATATAAAATATTTATCAAAAAAATTTAACTTTGTAAAAGTGAAAGTTATGTAAAAAAATGTGTCTGTATTTAATAATATACTTGTGATATCTATTAAGTAAAAACCATGGTTTTATTTTAAAGATTTTATAAACTTGCACAATTAACACACAGTAGAACTTTTAAGGAAGAAAATAAAACTTTTTATTTTAAACGGTAATTAATGGGTATTCTTAATAACATCTGGGAACATTCAATAATGAAATCGTATGCATCATACCGAAACTGTTCGTTCGGATTCATGGTGAAAGATGTAATATTGACCAGCTATTTCTTGTTCAATACAGCAGACCAAATTAAAAAGCAAGGGGGCTAAAAACTTTAATTGCAAATATTTCTAAAACTAGACAATTTAGGCATCATTTTTTATCACATGATGTTAAAGTAACGTCCTTTATATCGCAAACACCCTGTATAATAAAAAATTATTGAACTTTTACTATATAAAAATATAAAATAGAAGTACACACCATGTAGCTGCAATGTATACGAGACTCCCTTTTATTTTAATTTAAATTGGTCCAACTTAATGTTGTTTTCTGCGCATCTCTGATATATATCTTGTTTCAAAATTATTTTAACTTTAATGTGAAATAATGTTTATTTTATTGCCTATGTGCTTACAAAAATTAGCAGTTATTTAGCAGTAGCGGCAAAATACCCATGCTGTAAATGTTAGTTGAAATTTCTTACATTCTATTTATGTTTTTATGATTATTTATATTCTTAAAATAAACAATTATAAGTTTATTTTTTTTGCCTAAATTTGTTTTATCTTGCTTTTATGAGATTATCAGAATAATATCTTAAAGACTAACTAACAAAGAGATACATCGACAAAACAACACTACTTAGAGGTCAATTATAAAAGATTAGTTAGAGGTCACGAAATATAAATAAAACTTATTTGTATTAAATATTAAATTAAAATGGAATGATTACAATTATAACGAGTTGACAATTTGAATTTGCATTCGATTAATGATAAATAATAAAACATGGTTGTTATGGAAATAGTAAATTGATAACTAGATTATGTGATGAGACATCATTACATTATCAAGTTGATGTAGTGGTTAGCATGTTTGCCTCTACATCCAAAGGACACAGGTTCTAACCTGATCGAGGTTGGTAAATTTTTCAGCAGAGAAAAATTTAAAAAATATGCCTTCTCCTTGGATAAGGAAGTAAAATCGTAGGTCCCGTGTCAATGTGATGTTTGGCACGTTAAAACTCCCTGCTGGCGGTGGAATTCCTCCAGATTCGACAAAATTCTAGTAAGCATGGTGAAATGACTATATGATAGTTCTAGTCCAAGAAGGCGAAAGGAATTTCTGCATCCCAAAGTCTCGGCGACAAAAAACAAACAAAACATTATCAAGTAAATTCAGAGATAACAATATTTCATGAAGTTAATTTGCTCACACTCTTGGAATAACTGTTGTTACATGGAAAATATACATCTTAAGAATTTGTTATTTCATCTAGTTGACTTTTATGGCTAGCAAAACATGTCTGTAAATGATTCACAGAACCCCTATTTAAAACAAAGGCAAATAATCAAGTGTTCTTCAACCCAGTTTGGTAATGTGAGTCCTCGTGTTGGGAAAGTGTATATAATATAGAAATGCTATATAGATGGGAATTTTTACATTTTGTGCAAAAGTCTTTATTTTGGTTGCGTAAAATTACAAATCATATTTATACTTATAAAAAGGGAATTTGTAATTAAGATTAAATAAATCCTATTTTGTAACTTTTTAAACTTCTTTAACCGTTTAACACATTCACTGCTACAGATGTATAGATTGAGCGCTCTGAGTGCTGAGTGCATTTTTATTAACACTTTTAAGATTTTGTACGGTAACTGCCTTATTATTAAATGTTTCTTAGAATGTCATTCGATTAGTGCCTTTTTTATTAAAAGCGCATATGGTGCATCATAAGCATTGCTTGCCCTTTGTATACAATAATGGTCATGATGCACAATGTATCTGTGGTATATATGCCCGCTGAGTTGACGTGAACATGTCTATTTCACGAAAATATTTATTTTAAATTTTGTTTATTTTTAGTTTTAATCTTCTGCCCCACTTTGCTAGGAGAAATTAATGTTATATCTATTAATTTGAATTTATTTAATAATTTAATTTTATATTTACCGACCGCCCCACTTTAATTTTAATGCTTCTGTCCGGAATTGTTTTTATTGATTTTAAATACGAAATTTTAACACCAAATGAAATTTTAGTTTTAAACATACAAGAAATTCAGTGCAGATTAAACACAAATAATTATAATACAGTTTTAAGGCAAATAAATATTAATAAAATAAACTGGCCAGTTTTACCTTACTAACATAGCACAGCTTCTTGATTTGTTTTCTTCTGGATTTTCCGTCAATTCTCCCTCGATGCTATCAATCAATCCACACCAGGATGTCTTCACTTTTTACTATTTCATGACAATCTTTGGGCTTTGCCCTGTCATAAAATTCTTCCTTTTCTCTATACTAAATCACTGGAACCACTATTGCAGGTTTGCCTATATCCTGAGGCACCTTTAACTATTTTTTTTCAACTATTCACCCATGAACATTCACCACATGTGTCTTTTCAGTATGCTGGTCATTGCCAGACTCCTTGTTTTTGATTTTGTTTATTTCCGCCTCGTTTCCATACCAGTCACGGAAGTTCACGTTATTTTCCCTTGTATTTGTCAAAGATCTACCAATGTCCTATCGGATCTTGTTACCAAGTGGAATGTCTTGTTTTTAAGACTACTATTTAAAATGTGTATTTCTTGTTTTTAATGGAATTTAAATTTAAATGTTTTAATTTGATTTTATTTTATCTTAAATAAATTTGAAATGTTGTTTTCTTTTTACGGTTGTTTTAAAATTTTATTTTAATTGAATTTTGTGGATTCTCGCTCTACTATTACAAGAATATTATTTTTAATAACTTCCAATATTTACATAAAAAACCTTAATTGCATTTAAGAATGCCTAATAATTAAATCATCCCTTTGTTGAAAATCTAACCTATAGCAATAGTTTATAGACAAAAGTTATAGCCCACCTCGTAAATGTGTAATAATTATAACAAATACGTAATAAAATAAGTATATCTAAAAATAAGAATTTATTACTTTATAATTAGTAAGAAATAAAAATAAAACAGTCAATCTATTAATTTAGATTACAGAATGTCAACTTAGCGAAAATATTTATCTTGTACATAAATGCACTTATAGCGTTTCCAATTTGCTGCATCACACCAGTGCCGTGGGCATCAGCTGTTTTCCATTTACAATATTTTGCAGTTTTCCTAGTTTTAATACTATTTTTTATAAATGGAAAGCAACTAATATGCATCACTTCCGTGCAGTGAATACTAATAAATCGGAAATCGTATTAGTAAAATTTCAAGTACAATTACATCATTTATGCCCATAATTAATAAAATGAGATAGAACCGATATGTAAAATAATTAATTACAAGTATTACTCAACCGTCGCTACAATTATCGAATGAACTCTAAAAATGAACATTTGAAAATAAATAATTTTAAGCGCAATGTGTGTACCGATAGCATTGAAGACGTATTAACATTTTTATTGCTTATTACCGATATTAACGTTTAAAGAACATTTTTTGGTCAAAATATGAATTAGCTGTAAAGTAATACTCTATAAGAGTAATACTTCAACGCTAGCGAGTGCTACCGGGTTAAACTAGTGCATCTAGCTGGAATAAACTATTGATGTATATGGTGCTGCAACATGGGGGCAAATTAAATTATGCATTGTTAAGTGTAATTTAGACAAATGTTCTAAAAACATAATTTTCGAACTCAGGGAGACCCGAAGACATGAATTTCCACTAAAATTTCGACATCGAAAATTTTGGCCGAAAACAATAATTTCTCTTTTACCTATATTTCATATAAAGTAAGAGATAGTAAAAGAGACCTAAAAATACATAGGCCGCCCTGAAAATTTCTAGATATATTAAACGCACATGTAATAAACAAAAGGTATATCATAATACTATATAATACTGTACAAAATTTACAAAGATACAAGTGCAGTTGGTGCAACGTTAGAAAATTTTCAAGCATTAAATTTAAAAAGTCTCTAAAAAATGAATAATATTTTAATATTAAGTGCTAGTAATATAACAATTCTTACTACGCATTTAATTATAAATAAAAATAAGGTCAAACGAATGGCATGGGGAAGAAATGATTATTTTATATAAACAAGTTCACTTTTTATATTCTTTGAACACCTGCACAAGTTCATGACTCAAAGACATATTTTTAGGTATTCTATAAAATATAGCAATGTCTACGCTTTTACTTCATCCTGCAACCTGAACACAATTATTTATAAACTTAAAGAATATATTTATCTGGATGTCACTTACTTCATTCAATTTTTTCTGAGACATTAATTTGTTAGTATTTAAGGCAAACAGAAAGTATTACAGACATTAGTTAAAAAAGTGACTTAACTTTTAGTTCGCCTATATAAATATTTGTACTTATAAGTATTTGAGAAGAACGACAAAAAGCAAACAAGCACATTCTTCCAATTATTTTTACAGCATTCTCCATCTGCATCGACATTTATTACAAAAATAAACCTACCTTAGTAACAGCTTGTAAAAATGCAGCTTTCCCGACTTTTTGCCTCTGTTTATTCATAATAACTTCCATTCTTCTTTTTTCATTTTCTATATGTCTACGTTTTTCTTCTAATTTCATTCTAATATCACTAAGTTGCGATGCCATAACAGTATTTCCGCTAGAGCTATCGTCAGCACCATTATTTTCAATATTTTGTTGATTATTTGTGCTTTGCTGCTGCCAAGTTGTGGTATTTGGAAGAGTGGCAAATGTTGTAGTCTTTTTTTCACTACTACCATTTGTTGTATTATTTTTATTTAAAAAACTAGATTTCGAAGGTATATCCTCCTTATCGTGTTGCATATATACTAATTGAATTGCTTTTTGTTCGCCACCGAGTTTTTGCTTAAGATCGGCAAAACTCAATCGATTTGATACTTCGCCATCTACAAGATCATTTAAAATATCTTCTTTTTCGCTGACATTATTATTGTGTATTGCAATTTTATCACTACTTAATTGTCGTTTTAATTTAAAATTTTCCTGTTGGTCATCTTGTTTTTCACAGCCATTATCATATCCTATTTGTATTGAACCACGATTATCTTTTATCGAAGAACGAACCGCGACATTTTCCACAACTGGTACTGTAGACGCTGAGATTTTTCTACCAACATGTGCACCCACCTAATAATTATATAATAAATAAATAAAAACAATATATTTTAGATAGCTAACCTCTTTATCGGGATTTCGACCGATAAAATTCAGATTATCTTGACTACCTCCAAAATTTTCGATGGTAAGTTGTGAATCATCCGTAATTGAATTGCGGCGTGACCTTCTACCAGAATAACTACTTTTTCTACTATCTTCCCAATTACTTGGTTTGCCAGCAGCGATTTTTTGAAACTGTTCACCTCGTTCTTCGGCTTTACTATCGTGATTCTGTTTTTCCTTATTTATTCGCAGTCTTGCAGTAATAAGTGGGTCATCTTGGATTACCGAACTTAAGGTTGGTATATTTCTACTTTTATGCACTACAAACGAATCTTCCGATCCTCTTCGCAAACTATCTTCGCTCATTTCAGATACGCTTTGTTGGAATGAATTTGTTTTTCTAAGTGGCACATGGGTTGGAGTCGATCTTGAAACTAAAATTATATTTAAGTTAGTAAAAGTTTTGTTTCGGTTAGTGGCAAACGGAGCGTAATAGTTTGGGTTTGTTGAGGTGCCGATATATATTTAAAAATTTTAAATGCTTGAATTTTTATTTCGTTTTAGCTACGATTTCTTATTAAATAAATTTAATGTGGCCCTATAAATTCTCTAATTTATTTATTACAAAACAGCAAATCAAACTGAAATTTTTTTCATTCTAGATTTCATTTCTAATTTTGATCATGGGTTTATGACCTTAACTGCATTTTCAATTGTTATTAACATATATCAGTGTCTCTCAACCACCAGGTCGCAGCTTATTTGCTGGACTGTCGTATCAATTAATTGCAGGTGCCAAGAGATTCTTTTGGAATTTGTCACATTAATTTTCCAAGCGTTTTATATAAAAGCAATATATCATAATGAAGATATTACGCCTGCCATGTAAAAATAGTCAACACTAGTGTTCGAACCAGCACAAAAATTACTGAAATGTTTGTTTCGGCTATAATTTATAAATATATATAGTAAACATGCTCTACACTAAGAAAAATTTCACCGAGTCCTTATGTTAAAAATAAGTTACCAAGATGTTGTCTCACAAAGGTTGAGAACTACTGACATACGTTTCAGTAAAAGCTAAAGTTCAAGTTAAACAACATTATTAGGTCAGTAAATCACAAATATAAAATTTGTTTTATAAAATAAAAGGAGTACAAATAAGACTCCGCTGTTTTAGAAAAAATTGCGCCACCAGTAAGTTATGGTTAAAATTGTCTGATGTAAAATGTCACATTGTAAGGTTGGACATTTGGCAACAACATAACCTTGAAATATTTATGATTTTGTATCCGCATCATATATTTTTTTTCATACGAAAATGTCGAGTTTTGAGCCGAATCAGTGTCATTTGCGGGAACTTTTGAAAAAATCGGCAGCTGAGGCGCATCGATTGCTCGTAGAAGCATTATAGTGAGGCTGCCTTAAGTGATAGAAGTTGTCGTGAGTGGTTCCACAAGTTTAAGAACGGTGAATTTGATGTCAAAGACAAATAACGTAGCGGAAGGCCGAAAGTGTACGAAGATGCGGAATTGGAAGCATTAGATGAAGATTCGTACCAAACGCAAGAAGAACTTGCATTTACATTAGGAGTGACTCAACAAGTAATTTCACACTGTTTAAAATCATTGGGAATGATTCAAAAGCAAGGACATTGGGTTTCATATGAACTAAGCCAAGAGGCGTTAAACACCGATTTTTCACATGTGAATTGCTGCTTGCCAGGCATATACTAAAGAGTTTTTCACATCGTATAGTCACTGGTGATGAAATATGAATCCACTACAATAACCCGAAGAAGAAGAAATCATGGGACCACCTGGCCATGCTTCAACATCGACAGCCAAACCGAATATTCTTGGAAAAAACTTCATGTTGTGTATTTGGTGGGACCAACTTGGTGTCGTGTATTATGAGTTGCTCAAACCGAACGAAACTATTACTGGAGCTCTCTACCAAACACAATTGATGAGATTGAGCCGAGCAGCCAAGGAAAAATGCGCCCACTACTACTCCAGACACGACAAAATTATTCTCCTGCATGATAATGCTCGTCCACATGTTGCGGCGCCGGTCAAAACCTATTTGGAAACACTTAATTGGGAAATTTTACTCCACCCACCTTATTCACCACACATTACTTCTTCTGATTACTATCTGTTTCGATCGATGGCACATGGCCTGTCTGAGGAGCACTTCATATCATATGAAGATATCAAAAATTAGGTCGATTCGTGGATAGCCTCAAAAGATGAAGCGTCCTTCTGATGCGGTATCCGCCTGCTGCTAGAAAGATGGGAAACAGTAGTGGCTAGCGATGGACGATACTTAAAAACGGCGGAGATTTATTTGTACTCCTTATATGAATTGTTATAAAATTATATTCCACTTAAGTTTTGGGTTGAGCTTGAATGGTTGCTTTCAGTTTTTGGTTTGAGTTTCTGATTAAAAACTGTTTTCCTTGAAATGCAGAAGATTTCCAATTACAATTACTTATAGACTTTTTACTGTTTGATTTTTTACATTTTCTAGGCTTCAAAAATAAACAGAGCATAAATTTATTTGAATGTCAATGATAAAAACGACAATTAAATGTTTTATTTAAATTTTCTTTGCTAACTTTGATTGGCAAAATTTTCAATTTTGATTATTTCTCCTTTAATTTATAATAAAATTACCAATCTAAATTTAAATCACAATTTCCTTAATTATGACGCAACTACCTTTTAGGCGACCCATTCATTTGTTCTCTGCGCGGCGCTAGGTGTCAACCTAGTTATTTATGTCAATTCCCATGACATAAATACTCTTTCATTGAAATAGAAAATATTTCTTAAAAATGACGGTTAAAATGAACGTACAAAAAATATTTAAAATAATTGATATCAATATGAAGGTCCCTCTTGAAGATGGGCCATGTATTGTAAATGGCCAACGGAGGCCATTGCAGGTATCCACATGTTGACAAGTGATAGTCATGGATGGATGTAAAAGTAACTGTGACTACTACGAGGGGAGCTACAATTGTTTCGCGGATAGGTATAAAAACGCAATGAATATTCAGTAATAATGCTTCTATTGTTTTTCAAATTATTCTCCCTTAAAATCAATACACTTTTGCATGCGTACCGAACCAGTTGTTGAAGCACTTTTTCCATTCCGAAGATGGTATAGCAGAAATGTGAGTTTTGAATGCTTCCACAGAATCTTCAGGTGTTAAAAAACAGGTTCCACGCATTTTATTTTTGACAACCGGGAATAAAAAAAAATCATTTGAACTTAAAATCCGGACTGTACGGACAATGAGTCATTAATTCTACCTTTTGCCGCTTCAAATAATCGACAGTGATGCTGTGTGTGACGATGGTATAAGACGATTCAACATTTTGCATTCGTTTTTCTGATTTCATTGATGACTTCCGGTAAGCAAATGCTTGTATACTTGTATACCAATCAGCATTGACCATGTGACGATCCTCTAAAGTGACGGAAGCAACGTGATCAGTAACACTGAAAAATGTTGCGACTATTTGAAACACTTCGTGTATAGACAACTTTTGTTGGATTCAATTCATCTTGAAATAGTCAAACGCGTGACTGTAGCTTTGTTTCTGGCTCATATGAATAAATCCAAGTTTTGTTACCTGTAATAATGTTATAAACCAAATTTGAAGCACCGTAGTTAAATTTTTTCAGCATTTCCTTGTTCCATTGAACACGAGCCGCGTTTTGAGCCTCCATCAAATTGTGTGGAATCCATCAGGCACAACATTTTTTCACACCTAAATGGTCATACAAAATCGTTGATATTTGTTTCATGTCAATGCCTTGGGTAGATTCTATTTCACGGTAAGTCACATGCCGATCCATCTCAATCGTTTTGAAATAACACTAGTTCACCAATGACCTTTGCGAAATTTATCACTGAGACTACTGCGGCCAAACTTGAATTCCGAAAACCAGCGATAAATTGTTGTTTTGGATGGTGCATCGCTACCAAAAGCCGAAACAAGACGATCCATACATTGTTGTCAAGTTAAATTACTTTTAAAATCATAAAAAATCATTGCACAAAAATGTTTGC
>JAHWXV010423314.1:0-10829 GCA_024586415.1 Phrixothrix hirtus
TATATATATATATATATATATATATATATATATATATATATATATATAAGTAAATTAAAGGTAAAACCTAATTGGTAAATTACAAATACCATTTTTATGCTAAAATTACAAACGTAAATTTTTTAATTTTGCAAATCCATTTTTAACATTTATTAATGGTCAAAAATCACAGTTCATGTTTCGGAAAACATAGGGGGATTTTCTTAAAAAAATTCATCAGCTTTCCCGTAAGAATGTTTATTCTGCTAAAAATAAATGTTGATTACCGATCCGCTTCCTCCTGCAACTTGGAGGAGGAAACTTATATTAACAGGCAGTAGAGTCTCGAACGTTGCAAATAGAAGTGGCATTCTGTGCTAAAATTCAATTTTAAGCAAAATATCTACGAGCTACCCTTTCTGGTTATTTATTGGAGGTCGAATTATTGGAAACTCGGTCTACTATCGCAAAAGGCAAGTTATGTTTGGGGCCCATATCGATTACCTGTCCGATTCCTAAGTGAAGATTAGGGCCAGCGAGGTAGTACAAGGTACGATAGGAAGTTGAAGCCACACGCCGCACGGTTTCTTTGAAGTGATAGACTACGGGGATTACGAGCAAGTGACATTCTTTCGATCTTTCAATTCACTGAACTCCTCTCGAGAACTCGACAACCAGCCCCCTCTTGTTCACGTAATAACGTCCGCTGGAAAAATTTACTTCAATCCAGTAATGGATAGACAATTTTGTTCATGTTTGTGTCAAATTTAATTAATAAACAAGAATATATCTAATTGAAGTATTTAAATTAATTTGAGGCCACGACTAGACGGAGCCGGTTCTTATTATCATTAATTAAGAGTAAATTTAGGAATTCAAAAAGGGGTTCCCTGTTTTGCACATTTTTTTAGTCATATTCAAATAATCTTTGATTGTCTGTACCATGTTATTTTTTTGTTATTATAAGTGAATTATTTAGTGCAGACATTTTTATTACTTTACCATGGACGTAGTAATTATATTTTCTTACAGGGTAGCGTTAGACGTAGTAAGTAAAACATTTTTAAATTATGAATCTAACTCGAACTGAATTTGAAGGACCTATCCAGTGGCTTACGCTAAGTAATTAGCTAGTAAGTATACCGTAGTAAAATTATTACCTTTGGGTTTGAAATAAGATCCTTTACAGTCGAATTTCTGTAAAATCTAACCGTTAAGATATTTAGGTAAAGTGGCGCCCAAAAATTACGATTTTTTTCCGATTTGTGACTGTATATTAGCCTAATTAGTGTCATCGCAAGCGTAGAGCCCCCCTTTTTTCACTGCGGCGGCCGGAGCTGCTAGCTAATTCAGCGCAATCAACATTTAAGACAACCTTTTGGGGGACAAAGCACGTTATATTCAGTTATAAGCTTGTTGTTAGGGAATTGTTCCGCAAACAACTGCAAGAGTTTTACCAGCAGAGAATCTACAGATTAGCCCACCAATAGGAGTGATGCTTTAACGTTAATGGAGATTTCTTTTAATATCGTTCAACAAAGAATACTTTACAGTCTTAAACGTGTTTCTATTGCACAATCTTCAGTTGCCCTTGTAATCCCTCTTATTTCTAGGATAAAACACTCTACGTTTCTATACCCTACGTAGCTTATCATACAGTGTTATCCAATTCTTACCCACTTTCGTGAAAATTTTGTCACTGAGATTATATTCAAATTATACTCCTAGCCAGCTCCGTATACCTATTCTTGTTCTATACAGATTAATACCTTATCTATTAGCTGAAGTAGGCATCATAATGTGGAACTCAAGAAATGTTTTTGTTGGTTTCTTTTCTCTTTTACCGTTTTGTCTTAAAAAGTTTCTGACACGGTATGTCTTCTCCTTCAGAACAAGTTTAATGCGTAACACTTTAAAAACCAATAACCGCGAAGAATTATTAATGAATTTAACACGTTTAATGTAATAATAATTGCACGGAGGCCATTTCTTTTACAGCCTATTGCAAATGTAATAACCTTCTGAATCACCTGGATAATGAAACTACCGCGCCTCAGTCTATACTGCTTATTGTCTAACCATTAATGTATCTCCAAATGGTATTTAAGTATTCATACTATAAGCGTATTTAATATTTTCCCCAGAGCTGAGGGTAAAAATTTGGGCGGAAGCTATTAAAAAATTTATCAATTTCACGTTTTCAATGGGACTTGAACATTAAATTCCGAAATATATTGTTTCATATTTGGTACTACCCTATATACATGACAAATTTATTCACTATTCGAAAAATTTTATATTTTAATGTGTTCAATTACTACAGTGATTTAAATAAATATTTTACAAACGGTAATACTCTGTTACAAACTATTAAAGCAAAATATTGCACGTCAGCGAGTTATTTTTAGCTAAAGAACACAGAAGATGTGAAAATTATATCGGTTGGGATATAATTCAGTACATAAAAAATAACAAAAGGATAACTGCATCTACTACAGAAAGCAACTAAATATTTTAACGTTGTTTCATCTGACCACCTGAAGAAGACGAACCTTGCTCCTCAGTTACTTGAACACCATAGCGTCGAATCGCATATAGAACGGTGATCGACTAAGCTCGAGTCTCTGATAGACGGTTCAGCATTTAAGGTTAATTGTTGACATCTGGATGATAATGTATTAGTGCAAAGTCGTTGGTGAAGACATGAATACCTATCTTGAGGCTAATTCGTCTATTTCATCCAAGCAACCCACTTCTCTCAGTCATGCCATTTAACTGTCTTTGAATATTTTCGTATAGGGAAGGAGTTACCTTTGAAAACTTTTTCTTTAAAAATTCATGAATTTTTATGAAATGGGAGAGTTGCTTTTCCGTTTGTACATGTACTCGTACAAGGAAAATGTTTAGTAGTATTCCAATACTGAAAATTAGTCCTAAACTTATTTTTCTACAACAGTACCTATGTTCAAAACGATCCCCTTTAAAAGGTAGATTTGGTCATGCCTAAGGTTAATTTTAGTACTTATTGAAAATTGAAGTGTGAAAGCGTTTTGTATATTTATATTGCTAAATTTGTTAAATTACTTATTAACCATAAACGACAACAAAGATTTTTCTTTCTGATTCATTGTTCAAACCGAACAAAATAATAAATACAAGCAAACTTTGAAATTTAAAAAAATTATGAGCAAAACTAATTATAAAAATGAAAAACAATTAAATTATATCAAGCAGTAAATAAGAAAAATATTATTTTTAATCTAACTTAAAATTCGAGAAATCAAACTTAAAAATGTATCTTGCAGCAATTCCTGACGTGCGTGCAGCATGAGTTGGTGATGGTTGAGCAATGCTCATAAACCAGGTGTCATCTTTATCAGAAACAAAACTCTGTAAGAATTATAAAGTCCTCCTTTCTTCTTCAGTAATCGAACTGTATGGTAATTATGCTTTTTTTCTCTTATTTTCCTAACAAAAGCTAAAGAGGCACAATTATTTTGTATTCAACAATTGATTAATACTTAGCCACTTGTATTCTAATTATGATATATTATGTTATCTGCAATGTACTTTGATGGTCCATCTAAATCGTCTAAAGTACTGCAGCTAAAGTCAAAGCCGCTGTCGTCGTTGCGAGAGAAGTGTTAAGATGTATTGGGATCTAAAGTTGGTTCATTCTCATAGTATTTTGATCTCGATGCCTTTTTATCTTTCCTAGGTGGTAGTTTTTGCTTCTTACTTAATTTTAATGACGACTCCTGTAAACGCTTTTGTCTTTCCAAACGGAGTGTCTGTTAAAATTCGTAATTTTCTTTTTGTCCTTCCTCTACCTCCTTTTCACAAAGCAGCTTTCTGATGAGGTCTTACAAACTCAGATGATACAGTATTTGATCAACAAGCAGAATTGGTAGAAGAGTTCATTGTGAGTGATTTCACATTTTAAATATTATTAAGGGAAAAAACTGTGGACGATTATGATGGTTCATTAGTTAGTGTTTCTAATGTCTAAATAATACCTCTATTAGTGCGCAATATACAGTTGCTGTAGAAAGTGATCTTGGACATATTTGTTTGGTTTCTGCACAATTTGTAACTTCTATACACCTAAAATCATCTTCAATAATTGCATTTCTTTTAAAGTGGTAAATACCAGGCTTGGAAAATCCAGATGTTACATTATTCGATGTAAATGCAGCTTCATAGGTAGAGGTTACGATACTTGCTGATTCACAAATTGTAATTATTTTTCCCGGATGGTTCAGAGACCAATCATTTTATGATATCGAAAGTTTATACTTTAGTCGTGATATAATAGAAACGTTGAACGGTTGCATAGTGTGTATGCTATATGAAGGAAAACTGAGAAGAATAAATTCATTTTCACGGTAAATCTTAATAGAATCACGGCACACATTTTGTTACTTCTTTTAGATGAACTAACACCTTTGGGAGTAAAAAACTCGTTATTTAACCACCTATAGGTGAATTAGTAAACCCAATGATATTGTTTAGTGCCCTAATATCATCGTTTCAGGAAATCTAGCTCGAGGAAATATAAAAACTGGAGGCACGGTATTGCCTGCTCCATTAACAATCGTACATAGTGTGATTAGTTGTCCCCTTTCCGCAGAAACATTTTTTCCTACTTGGTTTTGGTTCACTTAGCTTATTACATTGGGTGTTTGTACAAGCGTTGTAATATTGGTCTCGTCAAAATTATATATTCTATCGGGTGTGAATTTATGTTTCTATAGACAGAGAAAATAACTATTGATCAATACAAATAAATTAATTGGAAATCTAGGGAATTGAAGAATAAACATCTATTATCCCAATTTTCGTAGTTAAATTAAATCTATAATCTCAAATTTCAATTATTTCAGTTTATTTTATTTGGTATTGGGTTAATGTTATTCGCTTCTAAAAAACCAAAGTACATTTAACGTTAGACAAGAATTAGTTTCCGCCTTTGATTTCAAATTATTGCTCCGCATATACCTTTAATAAATATTTTTGTGTTAAATCTTTTTAAAGTTAAATAAATTTAATGCTAGAATTTCTCCAAAAAGTTATAATACCATTCTTAAATAAATTTGGTAACTTTAATTGTGCAGCTGTTATTTATAATTATTCATCTTTCATATAAATCCTACTACAAAACTTTAAAATATAAAATAAATATCAAAGGATCGAATAAAGATAAATAAACTACAATAAAAGCACTAAACGTTTCAACTGTCTTATTTGTTAGGACCCTTGTCTACTACAGCAATAAAAATATTTTCCTTCGTCTTTTTAAACAAATGTGTATATGAAAAATGTAAGCAGGTATTCTAAAATGAAATGCCAAACCACGTTCATATTATAAATCAGTGCCAGTTAAACAAATGGAACAATGCAATTCTCTTTAGAATTGGTTCACATGCATTTATTTGTTAAGGTGCATCTGTAGCGTTATAAGAATGTTCTTTTTCTGAACGGGCTGTTATCGTTACATTAATCATTTGGTTATTTTAAATTAAATGTAGGAACAATCGGTGTATTTCAATTTTATCTGATAACATTAAAATTACAGCAAAAACCTTCGTTGTCAACAGACCAATGCAAAAGCAACAGCTAAATATTTTAATAGTGAACAATGGATAACAAATTGTTTCACACTAATTATACTCAAAAAAAAACGAGCGAAGGTTATTTCCGTGAATTGACGGTATAAAAGTTTTTTAAGGTGTTATAAAACAAAGGTCTTCATATTCTAAGATCACGGCGACCTAATTTATTTAGAAATATCGCTTTAAAATTCTCTAAGGGCACCCTGAATTCAATAGGTAAATACTTCAAACTAACTCCAAAAGGTTCCAAAGACATACTACAAGACTTTAAGCATGGAAAAAGGAAAATAATCTAAACAGTTTAGAAACTAGTT
The DNA here is from genome assembly GCA_024586415.1 of Phrixothrix hirtus. Taxonomy (NCBI): domain Eukaryota; kingdom Metazoa; phylum Arthropoda; class Insecta; order Coleoptera; family Phengodidae; genus Phrixothrix; species Phrixothrix hirtus. The sequence goes on from JAHWXV010423314.1 coordinate 5,906, forward strand.
CTAATGCATCGTTTCCTTAGAGCTAGCTCTATTGTTTCATTTTTTACATTGAAAATAAAACAACTTACTTCAATAATTGCTTACTAAAATTTCCTAAAGAAAAATATTTATTTGTCTTTTGCGTTTATTTAACAGGTTTTTTTTATGAAAACAGCGTTTTCGCGAGAAGGACTAGAAAAATGTTTATGGCGATATGTCAATAGTGTTTTGTGTCTTATTTCGCGTAATAAAATATAACCGCATGAGTTAGTCATGGTGTAACAGTTGCGTTGGGTTTACTCACATATCCTAAAAATTCTACCAATAACTCTCTTTTGACTAGTTGATAATGTGAAATGAATTCATAGTACATTATTCTCTTTCAATAGAAACAAAATGTCAATATCACCTTGATTATTCTCCAATTCATAAGGGACTACTTGGATCTAGGAAGTTCTATTTTTCTTATTGGAACGATTGCATCTTGAGAAGTTTTAGCTATTATTTTATATTCTTCATTAATTGGTTAGATTTCTTGTCATCATTCAATGGATTGGTAATAATTTTGCAATTTAGCTGACGACTTCCAAATTTTCACTTATGAGGATATCCTGGACTAATGCCAATCTTGTCAAAAACCATTCTAGTCGTAAAATTTAGTTTTCACGAGAAAAACAACGCGAAATTCCTCGACCTGATTATCATTCGTTGATATAAATGATCGTTCCGACTGGGATTTTTAGCGGTCGACGTTCTACCAGATTTGCAATTTGAAAACTATTTGTGATACTGAATTGTTTGTTTAAGCGTTTAAAACACTTGTAAGGCTTTACGGTAATTTAAGGTAAATTTCATTTTACTTTTGTAACAAGTTACGAACATTATACTTACGTGTTCGCATCAGCGGTGGGAACTGGATGACTGATGTATACAAAATTGCATAGATTTATTAAAATTTATAGCTAAATGACAGCAAGTGGGCACATTTCAGGTTCTATGTCATTTAACGTTGTAGATTTTGAGAGCTGAAGGGCAGCTACCTGTAGATATACGAGGAATGTCCCAAAACTATCCGACCTTCTTTGATATTTCACCTCTGGTGTTATTATGCGACATCGGGGTGGTGGCATCCCTCGAAGTAGTCCCCATTTGATTGAAGAATACGCTGCCAACTAACGACCTTTCCACTTTTGGAAGCAGTCCTGGAACACGTTGTTTAGTATAGCCTTTAGAGCGTTCATTGTATTAGCTTCAACTGTCTCTTTGTCGTCGGATCGATGTCCTTTGAGCGGCTTTTTTAATCTTAGGAACAGCCAAAAGTCGCAGGGAGCTACATCAGGACTATACAGAGGCTAACGAAGCTGTATGACTTTGTGCTTTATCAAATTTTGCTGCACAAGATTCGATGCATGCGCTGGTGCGTTATCGTGATGCAGAAGCCAGTCACCGCTTGAACAAAGTTGAAGTCATTTTCTGCAAATTGCCTCACGCAACCTTTTTATAATTGCAAGATAATATTGCTTGTTAATCGTCTGACCTCTAGGAGCATATTAGTGGTACACGACACCCTCATAATAAAAAAAAAACAATTAGCAACGACTTGATATTGCTTCGACTTTGGCGTGCTTATACCACTCTTTTATACGTGTTTTGCTAATACACTCGTCCCCAAATGCCATCTTCATCATTTGGATGGTCTTCGTACAACCCTTTTCGAGTTTTACGCAAAATTTGATGCAAATTCGTTGCTCCGATCTTTCCGTCATTTTCTATAATAGCAAAATGCGACGAACGTAAACAACACGTTGCAAACAAACGCACGCTGAACGTGAACGTAGAGCTTTGCCGTTGTTACTCGTGCCCGGCAAAGGGCGCTTCAATTGTTAGGCGCGAAGATATGAAAGAAGTCTGGTAGCTTTGGGACAGTCTTTGTATACTGTTGAATGTGAACGGTATATGACAGTAATTGTGTTCCTAGCAAAATATCAAATGCTACTGGTTATTGCTGTTGCTACATATTTGCAGCAATCATGTCTAGTCAAATTAGATCAAATAAAACATGTGCATCCATAGTGTTACCTATAAATACCGGTGTTGTTGACAAAGTACTTGAACGTGTTTTCGCAAGGCTTGATTTAAGATTTCATCAACATTCCATGTGATCTTCATCATTAGGATTATTTTAAAGAAAATCTATCAGTACCGTCACTATAAGCTGGAAAATTTCTTTGAACATTAAAATGTTCTAATTCTAAAGTGATAAAAATTAAGCTACAGCAGAGTAATACAGCATCAAATTTTAAATACACAGAATAATTGCTAGCAAAATTTCAAGAATCTAGAGAATATTTTTAAAATGTATTACAGCCCTTGTTAAAAGAGAAGTTTGTACTTAAGCAGTTTTGTCCTAATATAAATCACACAAGATTCATAATAAGGGAACGTCAATGTAGTACAGAGATTTCTTGAAAGTACCCAACAGCTTTCTTTACAGATCACTGCGCGACATAAATTACCAAGAGTAAATCCTTCACGACTAAAAATTAGCTGTCAAGGTTTTTGAACCTATCCTTGTACATAAGAATAACGTATATGTAATAATGAAGGTTGAGCATGTTAAAGCATTGCTCGAGGGTGTTGGGATATTCCTAAAATATTTAACAAATTTAAAAACCCACATAAGGGGAATTATAGCTAAACACGCCAAGAAACATGTCGAAAATGCTAATTTCATATTATCTCTGCAATGCTGGCGTTAAAATATTTACATGATTATCAAAAAACAGACGCAAAAATCAGATGCACGATGCCACAATTTTCTTCGTATATGTGTATGTTTATCGGAAAATTCTCTAAAATGTTCAAGTAGAACATCCGCACACTTAAACTGTACATATAAGCTCAGCTGAGATTGTTTTTTAAACAGCCAAATTGTACTATGCGACCTTTCCAATTCCATTCCTTAATTTTTTTAGTTTCTAGCAATAAATTTATTTAATCCAAACATATATTACGGCCACTTAGTATCCAAAAGAGCAAGAACTATAATGGAAAAAGTGCAATGTTGTACAAAATTTAATATCATAAAACGTTTGTCCAAATTAATGTTCATTTGTTTGCATAATTTTTGCAAGTGATTTCATTGAAAGATGCTCTTTAGAAGAGGAGCATTCAGTGATAGGATTTCTTTTTCAGACAATGTAAGGCATTCCTAGATTTACTCCATAACGGTAGAACAATATGGTAAAATTTAGGAGGTCGATTTTTTTCGACCTCCGATGGTTCATAAAATAAAGACAGGCGTAAATACCCAAATGAATTTATTAACAAGGTTAGTTGCTATCCAACATAACCATCGTCAATGTTGAGGCAATTGCCATTTCCTTATAGAATGCTGCCTCTGGTGAGTTAATATTGGCTTAATTATCCTGAAAGCAGATGATCTTGAAACTACTGGAAATTCCATACAAAACTTGCTTAGGGTAAACCTCCGTTGTTTACAACCACCTAGTCGAGTCGTTGAACGATATCTTATATTGCAACCGACTTGCACCCTTATGATTATCATGAAAATCGGTCCGGATTCTTTAAATTTCCTACACGATTCACGTACAACACCATCACCTATAAAGTTTTCATCATATACCCAGCTCATTTCTCGACGAATATCATTTGTACAATTCCCTTTTGCTTGAAGAAACCGAATTGCACTACACAACATGCACTTAGCGCGAGAGACAGTTGTAATAGCCATGTTTACGTCCCTGTCTGCAATTTACCTCCTAATGGCATAATGACATTAGAGGTGGTAGTAGTTATAGTGGTGTCATGTACGGTCGCCTCCCGCGCATATCCGCCTGTTACCATTCGATCGGCTGTTTATCTGAACGATCGGAGGTTGAAATCAAAACCATGCTTGTGTATGAAACCTAAAAATCTTTATTAGCGGGTTGTTCATTTCAAATGCGACTAATTGTAAGCTAGTATAGTTGATCAACAGCGTTTAGGGCGGGAATTTCGCACCGAGGAACTTATTCACGAAAATAGGCCAGCTATACTTGAAATAATCATTAAAAGGTATAGTTTCAGTGTTAAGACAATTCTTTCGATTATTTATAAGAAGTAAAACTGCCATAAAACATATTCAGGCCGAGTTCTAAAGGAATTTACGTACATGTACAAGTAAACCAGATTCCATATATGTAGAGAACTGAAGTAAGCAGTAATTAACTGAAGGATACTTATTTTTGGAAAGAATATTGGAATTGATGCCTCCTAGTTTTTCAACCAGTAAAGTATTCTAGATATAATTATCAGCTAATGAAGTGACAGCTGCAATTCTATGGTAGGCCAAAGGTACAATTTTCTGCGATTACGTGCACGTACAGCTTTCTATCGACACTCAGTGCTACAAATACGTAAACATAAAGATGATACAATTTACAGAGAAAACGATGATTTCGCTTGTTGGTGCCCATTTCCACACAGTTGAAGCAGCTCTTGAAGCCATTGTGAAATTGATCAGCGATACCCTGCTACAAACATCTTAAAGCGCCAAGTTCGTCCCTTCGAGTTCTTTTCGATCAACTCAATGAGACATTGCATGAAATAAAGTCTGAAAACGAAGGTCGTGCGAAAAGGAATGTTGAGATCTAGCTCAGTGATTGATTATGGTAAACTATATATGAAAACTAGAACTATGTAAGGTTATTTTTCTTAATTGTGAATATTTCGGTGTTGTAGTAATTCGAATTAAATTATTTAAATTACACCTCTTAACTGTATGGTTTGTGGTTATAGAGTCCTCAAATTTGTTTAAAAATTAAAATACTAGTTGAAAAATTTTAACGGAATATACCCCTCTCCTTAAAATATTAAGTAAAATCAATGCGATATAAAGATGTCTGCGCGAAGGTGCAATTTTGACCTAGTGTAAGTTTACTAG
>JAHWXV010423334.1:0-14188 GCA_024586415.1 Phrixothrix hirtus
TGTCAATGCGCCCCTAACCAGGGTATAAATTCTTTACTGTTATATATTATGTTATTTTTTTGTTATTATTATATTGTTGTTAAATTGGTGGTATTACACCCGACTGATAGCATTCTGGCTTGATAAATAAATGCCTAATTATTTGTCAAATTATAGTGTTATAATTTGACCGATCTTCCTTTTTTCTCATAATCGATTTTTCTCTAGGTTTCTATAGGTCTGCTGTACCAGAAGGCGAGTCTACGCTGTAAGTGAACTTGGTATAAGACGACACCTTGTCGTTCGGGTGTTCTTTGAGTTTTCCTTTTTTTTTAGTGCACGACTGGCACCCTATTTGCTCTTTACTGTACTTTCTTTTTTTATGTTTAACTTAAGCCGACTTTGACGTTATCCAAACCGAGAAGAGACCAATCGTGAAGTGTTATACTCAGCAACTTTACACCTACACCGATTACATCATACCCCCCCTACTCTACCGCATAGATACTGAGCTAGAATCCGTGGCATAGCTGCAATGATAAAAAAAATCCAACCCTACCTTATATGTCATATTTCCAACTGTCAATAATTAAGTTGTAATATTTAAACTACTACGTGTATAATGAACTACTAGTAAAATTGGTATTCACCTTTGTTAAAGAAAATTTTTAAATAAAGCATAAAATAGCAGGATATAGAATGGAAACGAAATTAACTGGAATGAAATTAATAAAATTGTTAGTTATCTATTAAATAAACACCTAATTTAATTTTCCTCAAAATGTCGACCTCTGACTGTTGCTCAGGCTGCAGTTATGTTTAAAAATGACCTTTGTACACGCCGTAATGTTTCTGTTGTTATTGACCTACACGATTCTGCAATCCTTTCCTTTAAATCATCAACATTAGCAAACGGAGATAAAAACAGTTGATGTTTTAGCACTCACCAAAGGAAAATATCTAAAGGACTGATATCGGGACTTCGTGGCAGTCATGGATTAATCGAACCCCTTCCTATTCATCTATTTTCAAATTTAGTTAATAAAAATTGCCGAACGTTTTAATAGAAATGAGGTAGTGCATCATTTATGTGATACCCCAAATTTTGGGGTATATGAAGGTCCACACCTTCCAACAGTACCGGTAACTCGTTTAACAAAAAATGTAAAAACAGTTGTTCATTTAACAACCCTGGAAAGAAGTGCGATCCAATAATACGCTCTCCTAAAATTCTACACCAAACATTTAAGGAATAAATTGTTTGAAAGGCTGCTACTCGTGTCCACTTTGGATTTTCTTGGGCGTAATAATGAGAATTATGCCTATTAATACAACCGTTATTTGTAAATGTTGCGTCATATGAAAACGTACATTTGCTCAAAGAACCAGGGTCGTCTTGAACCTTTTGAAGTATAAAATTACAAAATGCTAATCGTTTGCTAAAATCAGGCCCTTTTAGTACTTTCACTAGCATTACTTGGTATGGATGAAATTTATTTGCACGTAAAACTTTATTTACAGAAGGCTGGCTTATTTAAAGATTTCTAGCAATCGAATTTTTGCTTATATGGGGATCTTCCGTAACACTACGGATAACTGCTATTTCATTCTGCTCACTTGTGGCAATTCTTTGTCTAGGTCCTTTAGTGGCAGGCCAATTTTCTCTTAACTGAGTTTCAAGTCTGCGAAAAGTTTTGTCAGTCGGTGCTCTACGATGTGGATAGCGTTGACGGTACAAATTTGCGGCAGCAATGGCATTTTTCCGGTCTTCACCAAAAATTAAGATCATATCAGTCTTTTCGCTATTTGAATACATCTTCTAATAAATGGATACAATTGGACAATAAACATCAAGATTAATGATTAGGATGTTTGAACTACTGCGAACGCTTGCTTGACTAATATAATATTTATGCTTACAAATAACATTATAGGTGAATTCCAATTTTACTAGTAGTTCATTATACTCGTAGTAGTTTAAATATTACAACTTAATTATTGACAGTTAGAAATATGACCAATTAGGTATATGTTTTTGTATTGAAATAGCAACCTATGAAAGTGTACATTGGGTTGCCTATTTGGGATATCCAAGATCCGTCTACCCAGTAACAGCCGTGTATATACTAGTTCTTATCTATGAAAATACAATATTATCTTAATTCTACGTATGCTGTTGACGCTGCTTACATCAGCTCATCTGGGTTGTTAACACAGGCGATTGCAAAGTTAATAATATGAAAATATTTAGCAAACAAAACTTAGATTCCTGTTAAGGTGGCTTTGTAAACATAAAACTGATTTCAATATTAAAATGATATCTATTAAGTAAAACCCTTGTTTTTGTTTTAAAGGAATTATAGTCTGGCATAATTTACACACAACTATAAATTTTAGGGATGAAAATAAATCTTTTTATTTTAAACGATAAATAACCTATATTTTAATAAACAGCTGAGAATCGTCTGTAATGGTACTTCGAAATCGTATGTCTCACACCGAAACCATTCGTTCTGTTTCGGTTACTCATTATAGTTCTAAAGTCGATTAGCCATTTCTTGTTCTCTACAATAGATCAAATTAAAAAGCAGGGATGGGCTGAAAATTTTAATTGCAAATATTTCGAAAACTATGAAATTTGGACATATGTTTAATAAGCGTTTTTTTGTCGTGTATACCAAAATCTATTAGCTGTTAAAATTATATTTGTTATATCATGTCTCTTGAGTATAAAATTTTTAGGGGGATTTTTAGATGATGAAAGTTTTGTTAGTTACCATCATCAAAGTATTTTTAATCAAAGTTATATTAGTTATAAGATATTGAGCATATAAAACGCTCTGCTCTTACATATATCGTAAAAGAACCTAATTTTATTTGGTCGAATTTCTAGGGGGTTATTCACATGTTAACATTAAACTTGTATAAGTAAGAGAAAGTCGTGTACGGTTCCACGCCAGATTTTTTTTAAATAAGTTGTTCTCCATTCTCCATTGATGGTTAAGCAGCGATGAAAGCGAGGTAGATAACTATTGCAGTTTTAATTGTATTGGATTGCCAGGGCGATCGTGGTATTGTTTTGACTTTAGAAGAATCCATAAAAAAGAATTGGAAAGAGATATCTAGGTAATCGCGATGGCTATCCAATTGTGTCTTTCCTTCTTACATTAGCATTAGCAAGTACAATATGTAAATATTGTCTTACAACTAAACTAAAGTATAGAGGAGTTCGGTTCTGCCGCAACTAAATGCGTTCGATAGGCATTTTCGGCTGTTATTCAATGGGAAATAGCTTCGTCAAAACAAAAACAAACTTAATTTGAAGCAATATTTTTCAGTGCTTAAAGTCCTTTGATAAAAATGAGTCGATTGCTCTTTTCTCTGATAATATCCTCTTAAACGTTTAGCCTTTCTGGTTGTGGCGTACGAGCATGTTGTTCCAACTTCTATCTCGGATGTCTTATCAGAAGCAACCGTTATTTTTATTAACACTGCCATTTAGACAAAGCGTGGTTTTTGTTTCAAAATAGCATGCTATTTCCAAATTTCAAATCATTATTGCAGTGTTCGATCATCATTTCACAAAATTAGAATCGCCCGTCAAAGTCTTTGAAGTCGAGTTTTTGTAGTATATGTTTTTTATACGAAACGAATTTGTGTTTTTTCAAAATTCGTCAGACCAATGTTTTACTCAGATGTTGGGGTTAGTATTATTTGATCTACTAACGTCAGTGGCATCTCAGTTACTTCTAATAAAATACTTACGTTTTTTTCGCGATCCATTGCAATTTCGTCCTTTCTGGTTCTCGATGCATCCTTATTCTTCTGATTTTGCGAAACTTTTGAAGAGTTATAGTAACCGTTGATTGATTTATGGGAAGTTGACTAGGATAGATTTGATTAAACAAATGGCATACTTCGTTTTGAGCACTTTAACGATCGCCATATCCAATCACCATTGAGATCTCTATTCTTTCAGTTATAATTTTAGTTAAATAAGGTAAAGAAAATTGCTTTTGAAACGTCACTGATATAATTTATGAATGCTTAGTGCTATGTTTTGTTCCCACGGGTAAACTTATATTGTCCTTAAAATTCGCTCACCATTCCAGCTTGGGTTCTGTATTTTATATACGCAATAGCAAATGAATCATACTTAAGCAAGGCTTACTTTCCGTACGTTCTCATCGAGTGAAGTGGGATACACTTTAGCGAAAGTAAATGCTTTGTAATTTAGTGCACATTAAATCGTTTTTAATAAGTTTACAAATATTAAGAATGCATTCACAGTACATTGATGGGGATGTGCTGATGACAGTGGTGCGTTGGGATATACCACTAGGCGGTAAGTTACTTGCTATCTAACAATGGAATGGACTGAACTGAAATTGATTTTCTGCTATACTATCGGTATTTATGTTTGAAAATTAATTATTGTGGTGTTTACTCAACACACTAATTTTGATCTACAGGTACCTCTGTACATATCTTATTTATGCATAAAAGGTTTTCAAGATACAGTTGGGATTTATATAAAGTAATTTAGGAGTAAACGTCTATTATAAAATTAATATTGTGATAAACAACCACGTGTAAAGTTATGCGTATGTTGAATAACTGTAAAAAATTTGAAAAACTAAATAGAGTGAGACATACGAAATTATTACATTATGAATCAGCCTTTACAAGACAAGGTATTTTCCCAACAAAGATGTTTAATGCTTTTGACATATTTGAATTTTTTGTTTTCTCCCACTTCTATAACATAAGCAGGGTTTCTTACTTTCAATCCTCGAATAAGTCCAGGATTTATCGGTTCTGGAACTAAACATTTATAATAAAATTCTTCTAATTTCGATACCATAGCTATTTTAAAGAGGGTTTTATTTTGTTCAATTTCTAGTAGAATAAAATCTTTTAATGTATCAAACAATAAAACAGCATTTACTTATGAAACATATATTAAATTGCTCTTGCACTTGCTAAATACTCATTTTTCTTTTTAAGTTCATGTTGTAAAAGTAGCCCGTTTAGTTTAACATAAAGAATGCGATCAAAGAAACTGATACAGTTTCGCGCGCTTCAATGTTAATTATAATTAGATTTAAAAGACAATTAAAAGATTATAAAATTCGCAGTGTATGTAAAACATTAATAATTAAAACAATTAATTAAGCATAAATGTTTGATTCAATAGCTTGGGTAATTAATAATAGATAAACTACAAATATTGTATTTGTATAAAATAATATCATTTTGTATGTTATATATTATTGCACAACTTTTAAATGCTATGAAGAATGGTTGTGCAATATAAATAAAATTAGGAATTAATTAATTCAAAATTCAATCTAGTCCATAAAATCTTAGAAATATTTACTTATTTATTTGTTTTTAATTGCGCAATATCTCGCAAGTTCAATTAAAACATATTATTGCGAAGCTAGATAAGTAAAGGGAACTAGATCTGCATTAGCAGAACGAAGAAACCGTCTCCCGGTATAACTATAAATAAAGTTATTCTAGAAGAATTAAAACACTTAGATTACAACTTTTGAATCGAAGAAATTTGAATATGCTCTCGTGTTGATAATTATTCAACCTTGGAGTTCAATTCTACAACTTTGATGCAAGATCTGGTCTGCAATTCGAAGTTTCTAAGAATTGACGACATCACCAACCGCGACCTGTTTCTGGGGCAACATACGCCCTCGCTGAAAGCGTGCATGTCCATGTGTCGTGTGTCGAATAACTAGAGTGTTATGAGACCGTCCGTAAAATTAAGCAGGACTGACGTGCGTTGCATCCTCAGTTTCTAGGGCTACGGGCGTGTAATTCATTATGTGCGTGCTTTATATGAATCAGGGGACACAAACCTTAGTTGCTCGCGCCTCAAGGATTAGTGTCACTGTCCATACAGGCTGCAAGGAAATGTTATCAGGAGAGCATATTTCCTAGACCGTTGCGAACCGTCCGCGTATTGGTTTACAGAACACTAGACACGACCCGATTATTAAACAATCTCGAAAAACATCCCAAACTCTTTTGTGATATCTAGAATTAATTACTGGTAAAATCACATCTCATTACGAGGTGCACTAAGTAATGTTACAGACAATAAATTCAGTTGCGTCATCTGTCCGTGATTCAATATAATATAATTATAACATACTGATTGTTAAACTGATTATCTACCGTAAAAATCAACTAAATATGCTGATTGAATCTAGCACTAACGAATAAGTTATTTGTTGTTGCTTTAAATGTAAATAGCATTCATACAAATTATGTAGTTCCTTTGTTATCAGTTTGTACATATTTTAAAATTACTCCTGCAAATAACCATTTATTTATTTTATTAAAACAATATATGATTTCCGAAGGTTCAGTGCCTTGTTATTTATAATCTAACCCGTTTAAATACAAATGATAAGTTCTACATCTAGTCGAACCCTACAAAGAAACTCGGCCTCACGACGATCTACCTGGACAAGCAAAAATATAAATAATTTTCATTCTGTAAACTGTAACGCCATAATATTTCATTAGCTGCCGGTATTAAATATTTAATAATGTTTTTTACACTGCTTCTTTTATTGTAAAATTTCTATCCAAAAATGGACACCTTACTTCAACTAAATTATTGTTGCCTGTAATGCTATCAGATGTTGATCCAATAAATGGCCATTTTTGGCTAATTCCTTAGTAACAAGCAAATATTCCAAATAGATAATTTTCAGAAAAGCACGTTTAGTTCAGTCTTCGTGATTTTTACCTCAAGCCATAGCTTTTGAAAAAATCCTTATAAAGAATAATTTCTCCTACCGAAACACAACCAATTTCTGAACGTGTTTTAATTATTTTTTAGGAATTTGATGAAATTTAGTCTAGTGTGCTTCCATTCCTCACTAACCGATTGAAGCCGAATTGGTTTTTCTAGATCTTCATAATGAGTATTGAATTTATTCAATAATTCTTTTAAAAACCCTACTTTTAAAGGGTTAGATGTAGCTTTATCCACTTCAACTTTTTTACAATCATTGATAATCTTTAATAGTTTTATCTCGATTGTATTTAATATTTTAGCTGGATGTTGATCGCCATTTAAATACCTATGAACTGTATACAGTGATTGACGAGTATTTTCTTCTACAATTGCAGAGAAATACTTACCTTGATACCATCATTTTAAAGAGTAGTTAACCCTTCTACTGCCGATTTTTTGGGCAATCATGGTATTAAATTGTTCCACTAAATTTGTCTGCATTTTCAGGTAGGCTTTAGATTGACCAGCAAAATCGCATTGCTTCCATTATTTTTTCTTCAATGTAGAACAATTTTAAACCCTACAAGTAATAATTACTGTCAGGTTAAATTTTTGGCAAAAGTATTTGAATTAAGAGCGATCTTTATGTTCTCCAAAAACATGGCTTGTACATTAATATTTGAAGAGGCTGTGTATAATCTTGGCAAGTTAGTATAAACATCGCTACTTCAAAAGTGGCACATATATAGAAAACATTTTCAACAGGTTGGTATATGGTTCTTGGTAGTGCAATGGTTAGCACGTTGGAGTATCTATCCAAAAATCCTGGGTTCAAATCTCGGCGAAAGAAAACATTTTCAATATTTGTGCCTTTTCCAATTTTGTAAATGTTATTAATTCATATGGCTTATGCAGTTTAATATAGCTTTTTTCACATTTAAAATATTTTGGCCTTCATTCGTGTAAGATTCGTCTTTTATATATCGTATAACTTCCATTACTATTCATGGGGTTTTCAAAATATTATTTGATATAGTTGTTTTAAAATTTCCAGGTACACCTTTTGTTTTTAACGCTTCCCTTAATTTATAACAAAAATTGCGCAAGAAATGATTTTACATGCTATTTTCTGAACTGAACTTGTTTTATATGGTCTTCTGTCTAACATAGTTTAATAGCAACTGCTACCTTCATCTGCGATCATTCTACTATAAATAATGTTGTACATTTTAATACTTTGATAGAATCCCTCAGAAACTTTTTTAAAATTTTCATGCTGGTAGAAATACTATTTCAATATTTGTAACATACATAGGCACGCGTTTCAATGCCATTGTTTTCATATATTTGACAAATACAGCAGTACTTATCTTTTACCCTAGATATAAAATCTTGCATGTTCTTAAACCTACAATAACCGCAGCACCCGACAAAGAATTACAATTAGGTCCTCTCTTATAATAATTTTTAGTCCAGCTTTCATCGCATACTACGGTGATCATGGGTTTTTTTCAAGTGAATCACGTTGAATGACCAATTTACTTTCTTCATCAGCGACTATTTGCATAGACATCGACGCTGTTGTTCCCATATCTTAAAAACTTCACTGTGTACTCTCCTACACAAAGTAAATCGAAATGACTGTATATCGCATGAACTCAAAAAATTTTTCGTTTATGTGCATCCCCTCCAATATTCATTACTTCAGCAGCAGCTGCACTGTTTATATCCATCGTTAAAGGTTCGTTAGGACAAGTTGAAGGTGAGTCTGTGAATCCACCTAGATTGAATTCGATTGTGAAAACTGATTGTAATCATCGTGTATATTCATTCGAAATGTGAAAATTTGTTGTTACATGATAAATGGAGAGTGATTTGTCAGTTCTCTACAAATAAAAATTAAATAAGATCCAACTTTGGAATTTACAAATAAGACCCGCTATCCAATTATGCAATATTTTGTAAAGAAACAATAAAACTTGGAATTATTCGATTGAAATAACATATTACATTAGCTAAATCAAATACTCCTACAATTTATAACTAACCGTAATTTTCACAATTTGTACAATTCGTATTACGTGGTTTCAAATAGACCTAAGGGCTCTTTATTTTAACCATAGTATCGCATAAACGCAGTATCAAACGCAGCAACTAGTAACATTTAGAGTTTAATGTTAGATCCCACTCAGAATTAGCATGCTCTAGAAAAATCAGAAATAACAAGAATTTTGTACAAGTTTCCAGAACATTTCAGAACTACTCTAAATGATGTAATCACTAATGACTCGTTACTACACCTTATACCAAAATTAACTCAAGGCCACGGCAATGAGTTATGGTATTGGAACTTATTACATCAGCATTCTGACTAACTTTATTCTTTATTTTATCTGAATACTATAGAATATCTCCTTTTGATTTAAATTAGAGTTTCAATGGCTTTTGGTTTAGTTTTTGCAAAAAAATATTCCCTTGTTAAATACCTATTCTAATAAAATGAAGTATAAAAGTTTGTTATTAGTGTACTGTAAAATAAATATTTAAGCTGAATATGTGTAAATAAATAAATATAATTTAGTGAATATAAATAAAGACGTTTTAAAAAAATTAGCTAGTTTCCTTAGACTGATGTCTTGTGCCAGATTTGTTATTGAAATTGTGAACTCACGGACTATTAAATTAAAAGCTAGTGTTAATTGTTTTATTCATGTCGGTGATGAGAAATAGCAACAAATACATGAGGCCGCTGTTGATGGAAATGTTACAAAAGATGCAAGACAAAATGAGTTCCAATAAAGAAAAAATGGACTCCAATAAAACTAAAATACAAGTTGAAACTAAATCAGGCTAGACTACTTTGAATCAAAAATTTAAATTAAATGAATGTAGATTGCATGAAGAAATTACAATCACATTAAAAGAGAAAATGGTAATTCATTAACACCAACTCAAATAAATTATAAGAGAAAGTTCAAGTGAGCTAAGCTGAATTATAGGATAACGTGGTAATAATTAAAGCAAATCAAAATGAAATATAAAGTGAAACTATATCAAGCTAAAATGCACTACAATAGGCACCTAAGTTAAGTCAGACTAAACTACAGGAAGAAATATTAACATTTAAATCAAGTCAAAAGTTAAAGAACTCCTCACACTACTAGTAAACGATGACTGGAAACCAGATAATATCAAGTAAGACTAAGAACACTAGCTAAAGCTGAAGCTCTTATTAGAATGAACGAATAAAGGACGAAGACACAGGTTAAACGGAAGTGGGCTCTTTTAATTATGTTGTTAAAGCATATTGATCTCAATGGTATTGCTCGAAGGTTCAGGATGATCTGTTTAGAAGAGTCCTGGAAAATGATCGACGACGAGTGTAGTTGATGGTTTTGAAAAACAGAGTGACGAAGGTTTTGCAACAAATGTATGATGGTCCACCAGGAGGGCATATACGTGTAGATAAAATTCTGGAATAGGTTCGTGAACGATTTTATTCGATAAACTGCAAAAATGATGTTATGGAGTGGTACCGAATATGTGTAATATGTGTTTCTGGGAACGGTCTAGTGTATAGGCAAAAAGAACCGATAGGGATATATAATGTGTCACTTGAAGCGGTGGTAATTGATATAGCTAGTCCGTTTTCGGAAACAAAAGCAGGAAACGTGTGCATCCTAGTCACAATGGACTATTTTAATAAATGGAGAGTTAGTGACCAAGACCTTGGGGATAAAACTATTTAGCTGTTTCAGAATTGCAATGGAATTACATTAAGATCAAGGAAGAAATTTCGATGCAGTCTTATTGAAAAGTCCCTGGCAACTGTTGAAAATACGCAAGATCAAAAGAAGTGCTCTTCATCCACAGTCAGATGGAATCGTCGAACACATGAATCGAACGATGGGAAAATATTTGCCAAAAGTTGTTCCAGACAAGCAAAAATATTGGTGCCTATACCTACGTCCACAATCATTATACAAGGATAGCTGGGCAAATCAGAAGTAGTAAATATAGATTAACTAAGTCCCAAATAAATTCACCTAACATTAAACTTCACAATCATCTTCCTCTTGCTATTAGACAGCTATCTCTAAATAAATTTAAATCTTATTTAAAAGATATCTTTGTGAAAACAACTTTTTATAATGTACATGAATACCTGTCATTTAAATTTTAATTCTTAAGCGTTTGCCTTTAATAAGCAACGGCTGTAGTTATTATTTATTCTTTGACCTGCTACAAATACAAGCATGTATAACGTAGTTAAATAAATATTATTATTATTATTATTATTATTCATTATAGTCAGTACTGTTCACCAATGATAGTTTTAAATGTTTGCAATAGCTCATAATATACCATATCTTTCATGTTCCACCAGATACACAACATAACCTTGCTGCTATGGATAGTTCGCTTTGGTGATGATTCACCTGGTTCACTGGTTTGTAATTAAGATTGTCATAGTAAATCCATTTTTCGTTATCAGTAGTAATTTTATGTAAAAAGAACCGTTTCTTTTTTGTCGTTGCAACAACTGGCATATGGTTTTCCTTCATTCAAATTGTGTGGTCCCCAACTTCTTTACTTTTGAACAATTCCCAATGCATGCAGATGTAAGAAAATGCATTGTTGGGAAATATTTAATGCTATTCCCAATTCTTTTTCTGGTTGACATGCATCTTCATAATGTAATACTCCCAATTATGCATCTTCAAATTATTTTAGTGGCATTCCATGCTCTTTTATCATCTAAATCAAAATCATTTCTTTTAAATTGTTTAAACACACATGCTTACTGATGAAGCATGTTCTTTGTAAGCTTCCACATGCAAAAGATGACTTGCTGCAGCACTTTTCTTTAGAAAAAATAATGACATGAAACTTATGATAAATGAAATTTTTCCAGTTAAAAATTCAACATCTTCAATGCAATAAAAATAAGTCATTTACAGTTCAGTCAAATGACATATACTACATTTTAAAGCGGTGCACATACACCTTTCAAATACATATATTGCCAACTTCAACATAATGCCAGTAGTACCACTTTCACCATCTATTGAAAATCCACTCATACTTATACACCCAATATTTATTTGTTTTCAGTGAAAAGATAATCAATGAAGAATGATTCTTGATTTACCCTTTACTTTAATAATGTTGCCATAAATTATTACATAATGAGAAGCAAATTAACAAAATAAAAATATCTTTATTTGCACTCCCAAGTTCAATAAAAAATTATATGTTAAATAAAAGAATTTAACAGAGATTTTCATCGTCCAACCATAACCCAGTTAATTTAATGTCGATTCTCAAAAGTAATTAATGCCAGATTTAGAAAATAAAATTGTTTCTCATGTTAGAAGTTAAATATTCTAGTTTTTCAATTCTATTACAGGCCTGCTAATATTTAAGTAAAAAAAGAGGGGGGATATAAAATTGATTAAAAAGAGGACCTATAAAGGACAAACGAAACTGACAGATTCAATTTAATGTTTTTTCTCAAAATAATTTTGACAAACAAAAAACTCATAACTGATAAAACAAAAATCAAATTTATCTACATTTATCGACATACTTAAATTAATAATCTATTAAACTGAAAGATTTGTTCAAAATTAGGCAACAATATATGCATTTACATTAAATATACAAGTAGTAAGGAGTACATCAATATCTTCAAATAAAAGTGCTATGCAGTACTACAGGGACACTATGGGCTGATAACCAGAAGACCAGGATTCAGGCATAAAAAGTTTCCTCCCAAAGAAATGGCCATTCTTTGGTGTCTCCAAGTTTGTGAAATAGAATAATTATAAATCAACTGGAAGAAGTTAGAAATATAAATGTTAGCAAATAGACGGTTAGAAGAAGGCTTCATGCTACTGGTTTGTCTTGTAAAATGGCTACAGATCCACCATTACAATAACAGCACCAAATTGTAGGATTGGCTTTTGCCCAAAATCACATAACATGGAATGATAAGAACCAGAGCAGGGCATTGTTTTCAGATGAGTTATATTTTTGCCTCACTAAATCAGATAAACATCGGTGAGCGTGGCAGAGATCCGGAGAAAAATACACTCCAGTTTATATTAGTGGATCAGTAATTGTTTGGGAGGGAATCTCTTCACAAGCACATACAGAATTGGTCTTCATACAGAATGGCTCCTTGACAGCTCACAGGTACGTTACAGAGGTTCTAGAAGATCATTAATATCTTTTTTGACCACTATGGAGGAGCATGGCATTTGTATGCAAGAAAATGCTAGACCTCACAAAACCAGAGTTGTCAGAGAATATTTGGATGAGGTGGAAATTCGACAGTTTGATTGCCAGCCCACAATCCAGACATGAATTCCATTGAACATGTCTGGATGAGCTAAGACAATGTATCCAAAGACATACTATACAACCGCTCCAAAAACTACCAGGAACTAAGAGAATTGCTATTGCAGGAGTGGAATAATATTGATTATGATCCTTAACTTAATTGACAATATGACTCGACAACTTCAAGCAGTCATAAATAGAGGAGGAAGAAATGTGATAAATGATAAGTTTTTTCATTTTTTAATTCCTTCATAGATATAATAACAAGAAGTAGAATTTTGTTTTAAATGTAAATGTTTATTTTTAAAATAAATTTTAAAAATCAAAAAATATACTTCCTGATTAAATTGTGAATATTAAATTCAGCCTATAAAATGCAAATAGAATAATTTACAATTTGCAAATATAAGTTTAAAACAGAACATTTCAAAAAATATGACAATTTCTATGTGACCTCAATTTTTTACTCGTCGATGTATAAATTACTAAACTTTAAGTAGTGAAAAACTGCTGGTTTAAAGCGAGATCATTGAAAAGAAAACTAATGAAAGGTGTTTACAGAAAATAAAAATGAAAACAAAATAGATTTAAAAAAATAATAACATAGACATATTGACTTTAAAACGGGCAGTTTATGAAATTTTGATTGTTTATGCATGTTGAATAAATTTAAATAAATGAATGAATACAAACTGTTTTTGTGTATTTTTATTTTTCAAAACCCAGGAAATGATTAACTTATTCTGTATATCATTTAAAATATTGAGGGCTGATCAATTCTAATTTGATTATATAATTTATTTTATGATATAATTTCTACATTATACTGTAACAAAAATTAGAAATGGAAATTTCTAGAATCATCTAGAATGTTTTCTTTGTAATAAAATAGATGATGTAATCCGTAAATGACTCATTGCAGTAATGTATGTCTGTCAATTCAATTAGGTCAGCAATGAGTCATGGCATTACATCATTATTTTAGGTAATATTCTAGTTATTCTATTCCAATTGTTTTCTAGAACATCTTTCCTATATAAGCAGCGAATTGAGTTCTCTTAAGTTAGTTATTGTTAGAATCTTGTACTGTGCATTATT
>JAHWXV010423369.1:0-13769 GCA_024586415.1 Phrixothrix hirtus
CAGTAATATTAAGTTTTAAACTAAGTTTCACAGATTATAAAAATTTATAAGTTTACAAGGTTCAAAGTGCCCGTAATAAACAAATCGCGCGTGAGTTTTAGAATTTGTGTAAAAAAATAAAACTACAAAACATTGGGATGTAAAATGGAATTCTGTAATCAAACATTTTACATAAAATCCCTGAGGGTAAGATGCCGCTAAAGGAAGCACTATTTGCCGACGTCAATAAAAAGCAACCGGGATTTAAGCCGTAAAGTACAAAGGAAAAAAACATCATTTGAACAGAAATTTAACGTTCACTATTTCAAACATGAAACCAAAAATTTTGAAATTTGGAATGAGCCGATTGGATAGAAAACACAGGAGTTGGGATGTCCGAATGTTAATAAAAGACTTAAGGACGCGATTTCGCGTTATCTTATCTCTTCTTGTGCGAATAAGTATCTCTTAAGAGAAGCCCGCAAGTTTGAATTGCATATTCAAAAGGTAACGTAAATCGTTTTAAAGATAGCTGACCTGGAATTTGAATAGCCAGATGGAAGTCTAAGAATTTAAAATCGAAGAAAACACAAACGAAAATTTAAACCGTAAGTGTAAACATTCAATAAGCAAATAAAGCAAAGGTGCTTCATGTTAGTTATTTCAATTTTTAAAATTCCTTTTTAATTTTCAATAAAATCTTTTAAAGATCTAGAAGTTGTTTCTCTAATACACATTAATAAAATTTCAGTAAATTCTTGGTTACTACCTGTCAATAACTTGCAAATAGAAACAACTGAAGGGTTTGTAAACATTAAATGTGTTCTTTAAGTTTTGTGTACCTTAATATTTAAATGTGAATATTGTTAATTTATTATTTTATTTATTTTGAATTTTCTATAAATGTACAGATCGTAAAGCTTTGTTATTACTTAGTGGAATATAATAATGTCGTTAATTAAATAATATTGATAAGATCGCTAGGGTGATTAATGTAAAAATTTGACCACACAGATTATGCAAAATTTCTCTGCAGGTAAATAAAAGGACTGTAAATATTAGAATCCGTTATTCAGAAGGGTATTAACACTGAACTGGCTGATAAAGATCAATACAGTTTGAACTAGTTTGTCTACTTTAATTCTAAAACCAAACAAAAATTTCGTAATTTAGTACCGTAGTAAAGCAATTATTATAATTGTTTACAGCTGCCAAACGAAGTAGCCAACAACACTGTCCAACTACTCACATGGGAAATTTCACGATATGATCATACCAAAATAAAATTTATTGAATTATAGTGCAAATGAAATAATAAAATCACCTGCAGATTTTCAAGCATTTTTTGAATATCCCACAAGATTGACAAATCTAAATGAAAGCTTGTAATAATAGGAATATCTACATAACGGGATTAAAAGAGAAAAGTTGGCATACAAAATTTACTTACCAAACCCAGTTACCATCATAAGATCTAACAAATATTAATAAATATTAAACAGTTAAGCCATTGGAATTGCCTTAAAACGTTTCGAAAACGTTATTTTAATAAGTATTGTATAACATTACAATGACTCTACATTAATAAGGATATTCTCTTATTTCCTTTATACACTTTCATCCTTTAATTATATTTTGGGTGTTTTTTAAAGCAAGTGAAGTTAAGGTCATTTCTCTTTTGGTAAGGGTATACACTCTTCCCGTTGTAGTAATAGTTTCTACTTGTTGCAAAAGGGTGTGACCTGGCACTTCAGTATGCCGTTCGACTGTGGGTAATAAAATGAAAGAGACACCAAGAATCAATTTCAATTTTCGCAAAGTCTGAGGATATGATATACTCGAGTGCAGTAACACTTTCAATAAATCGATCTTTCCTGTAGTGATAATGTTTGGAAATAAGCTGATTTTCTGAAATTGGAATGATGGGATGAAACTTTGGGGTGCCCACGTTCATCTTGGACTTATTGAAACCGCACGATGCAATCTTGCAGTTAGTTTATGCTCATCAACTGTGCAGTATTCAAAATTGATGCCTGAAATGCATTTTTGGAATGTTACAAAATTCGGAAGAAAATAACAAGCATGTAGTATATTCAATCAATGCTTGAAAGTCTTGATTGATTTCTTAGTACAATAAATTTTATTTTGACATGATCCCATTGGGATCTCATCATGAAATTTTGCGTGTAAACAACTGGATAGTTTATAAAAAAATATATTTTTCCAAAAATTTAAAAAATACGTTTTTAAGAATTTCAAAAAAATTCCTTTTTTGTGTAAAAAAATATTTTCTGATAACATGCTTATGATTGTATATACAGGGTTCACCAACAGTGCATCAGATTTTCATAGCTCAGATATTGCATTTTTAGGAAGTATTCGCGAGATAAATGAGCACTTTATAAAATTATTCTTGATGAAACTGTGTGTCCCTTAAAAAAGTGGTATGACGGAGAAGGATTTTTTTTAAATAGCATACCTAGTATATTTTGGCATATTTGACTTACACTTGATTGTTGTTATTGATGTTGCAAATTTTAGTACTTTCCACGTGATAGTTTGAAAGATATAATTTTTTTTTGTGAAATACATCGTAAGCATCATCATCAAATAGAAAAATCACTATATTTACAAAAATGAAGTTTAATAATTTTCAGTTCCTATTAATAAAGGCTTCATTCTTCAGTGTAGATTTTGCGGCCATATATCATACCCGGTATTCAAAATTAATTTTTCAATTTAAGCATCTTCAGGAACATTCCTTTAAATTTTTTCAAATGAAACACCTTGTATAAGTTTTCCCTTTTCGATGTAGAATTAAATTCTGCGTCAATTGATATGCAATTTCACCTATTTCGAGTTATTTTAGAAATTTTTAACAAACTCCATTAATACAGCTAAAACAAATTGGAGAATTTACAAAATTCAAAGAATTACATTCAACTTCAAATGTAAAATGCATGATTTCAATCGAAAAACACATAATAACAAAATAACACATAAGTTATCACTTATAAAAAAGGAAAGTCAAAATTAGAAACTAAAAAACTAGAGCTGTTCAAAAAGTTACCCGTCTTCCTGTAAACACATATCGATTCTATTTAAACAATCTCTTTTTACATTTCGTAGAATTTCTGGTGTCACACTTTGGAAGGCGTCTATTATTCTTTCACGCATATTTTCTACTGCAGTTGTGGTTCAGCATAAATAACTCCTTTCACATACCCTCATAAAAAATAGTCCAAATCCGGTGAACAAGCAGACCAACTTATATTGCTGTTTCTGTCAATCCATTTGTCCCGAAAAACATTATTTAAGAAGTCTCTCATTTCTCTTGAATAATGGGCCGGTGCAACATCATGTTGTAACCATATATCTCGTCGAAAATCAAGTGAGATATTTACCAATAGATCAGGTAGTTAATTTTATAGGACGCCTAAATACGTTAGACGTTTTCACCGAGAATACCTCCCCAAACATTGACACTACCGATGCTTGTCTATAGAGATTAACATTTTGGACGGCCTACTAATGAGCATTATGGCGGTTAATTAAACTATCGCTGTAAAAAGTAGCTTCGTGAGAAAACAAAACTATCAAAAAATGTTTTATCTTCTCCGTTTTTTTTTGTCTGGCGCAATTATAAAACTCTATTCTTCGTTGAAAATCAGTATTGTTCAGTTCTTGGTGCAACTAAATGTGATTGGCATAATATTTGTGGTTTTTTAGTATTTCAATCACAGATCCTCCACTTCTGCCTGCTACTTCGATGTTTTCTTTTTGCCTGCAGCAGGGGTTTTCCGCAACCTTTAAAATAACTGTCAGTTCATTTTCCTTATGCGTTACAGCCTTGGTTTAGAATGTTTGAAGTAAGCAATGTTTCCTGTTTCCATGAATCTATTTAGTAGTTTCTTAAAACTTCTTTCATTGGGCATTCTTCTTTCACGTTAACTCATCAAAAGACAATTCCTCTAGACTTCACCCAGTACAAAAGTCATATCCACAAGCTCGTCTTTACTAAAATTCATTTTCAGTGCAACATTTTACAACTGACTATAAGCAAACTGACACGTTCAAAATTACAGCAGGCAATAGTTTAAAATTTGAACAATTGCCTAATATATAATATCCACGGCACCTTGATTAGAACAACATACTTTGTAGTTACTGTAATATGTTTTAACTGTGTTAATGAATTTTGTTAAACATTTCGAAAACTCGAAATAGGTATAGGGAACCCTTATGTCAATCGGCGCAGAGTTTAATTCCACATCGACAAGTGAAAACATATACATGGTGTTTTATTTTAAAACATTGCAAAATATGTTTCTCAAGTTGCTTTTATTCAAAAATTAATTCTGAGCATCTGGTATGACATAAAGTCGCAAAATTTATACTGAAGCCTTTTGCAATAAGAACCTACAATATTTTCTATTAAACTTCAATTTTGTTAATGAGGTGATTTTTTATTTAATGATAACGCTTGCAATGTATTTCACATAAAAGTTTATATCTCTCAAATGATCAACTGGATAACCCTAAAATTTATAACATGAATGAATAGCAACTATCAAATCTAATTCAAATATAACAAAATATACTGGAGATGCTATTTAAAATAATCCAGTTCCACCATTGCTCTTATTTAGGGGACATCCGGTATAATCAAAAATAATTTTTGTTTAGAGATAGAAAGGGTACTTAATGCATGTCACGTGAATGATAGAGTGATTTTACTGGGTGACCTGAATGGATGGGTGAAAGTAAGAAGAGAAAACGTAGACCGTGTAAATTGGTGCTTATGGCGATCCCAGAACGAATGAGAATGGGGAAGCGTTAGTTGGGCTATGCATATAAAAGGGTATGTTTGTATGAAATACGTGGTTTAAGCATAAAGATATCCATTTGTATACGTGACAAAGAGGAGAGTCTAAAAGCATGATTGATTTAATCGTTTATGATGAGCGGTTACGTGAATTGGTAAAATACACACGAGTGATGAGAGGTTCTGAATGTGGGACGGATCATTTTCATGTCATGTCAAGAAGTGAGCTTGGTAGAAAGTGGGTACATAAGATGAAGGCAGTTGTAAGAAAGACTAGAGTGAAAATGGAAATATTACAAGAAGAGAATGTGAGAGAAGAATACGTACAAAACCTAGCGAAGAGAATGGTGTCAGAAGAATCTGAATGGAAGTATGAAATTGGAAAAGGTGGCATTAAATGTGCATGGAAGAGGTTGAAAGGCATCGTGATAGAGTGTGAAACTAAAGTGTGTGAAGTGAGTACGATTGGAAAGTCAAAAAAGAACGCATGGTGGAATGATGTCGTGAAAGATGCAGTAAAGTAGAACAAAGAAATATATAAGAGAATGATTGGAACTAAAGATGAGAAAAACAGAATTGATCTGCTGAAAGCGCATCGGATTAAAAAGAAGGGTGCAAAGAAAGCTGTGAAGGAAAGCAAAGAGCGTCTGAGGGCGAAAAAGGGAGTAAGAATGCAGAATGATTTTGATGGTAATAAAAGATTATTTTGAAAGTGGGTAAAGAATGCAAAGCAGGCTGTAAGGAACGCAGTAAACGAAATTCGGAATAACGGGAAGGATATTTTAAAGGCTGTATGGCAACAGAGATATTGGGATAGTGTGAATATAGGAAATGCTGGAACTAATAAAATCCAAGAGAACGATAAGAGTATAGGCATGGAAAAAGTATGAAATGCAATAAAAAGGCTTAAAAATGGGAATGCTGCTGGAGTAGATGAAGTTACAAACGAAATATTAAAGTATGGCGGTATGCGACTAGGTGAATGGTTGTGTAAACTATTTAATGCTTGGGTTCAATTAGCAAGAATGCCAAAGGTCTGGAAGAGTGTTTGCATGTTAATGAGAAAATGAATTGTACATTTGTGGATTTAGAGAAAGCGCATGATAGTGTAAATAGATGCAAGTGATGGGCAACTCTGACGGAGCGTGGTGTAAAGGGAGAACTACGGAATGCAATAAAATCATTATATGATGGAAGCAGAGCGTGTGTGAGAGTGAACGGTATAGTTAGTAAGTACTTTGAAATTGAGCAAGGTATGAGACAAGGATGTGTGATGTCTCCTTGGTTGTCTAATATATTTATGAATAAATGCGTAAGAAGTGCATGTGAGGACTTTAGTGGTATAAATATAGGCAGCGAAGATGTAAAAGTGTTGATGTATGCAGATATCGCAGTACTAGTAGCTAAAAGTATGAGCGAAATGCAACGAATGTTGAATAAATTTGTGGAAGTGAGTGAAAGAAGGAATCTGAAAGTCAATAGTGGCAAAACAAAGGTAATGGATTTCAATAGGAAAGGTGAATAGAAAATATGTCAGCTGATGTTGGGCAGCGAGATAATTGAGCAAGTGGATAAGTTTGATTACCTAGGCAGAATGTTTGCGAACGATGGGCGAGTAGATAGTGAAATTGAAAACAGAGTGAATGCAGGTAGGAGAATAATTGGCAGCATGTGGTCAGTAACCAAAAGTGAACAGTTAAGTATGGAAGCAAAGAAGGCTGTGTACAAAAGTGTATTTGTTCCATCTGTTTTACATGGCAGTGAGACTTGGGTATGCCAGAAAAAGCATATGAGTGAAATAAACGCCGTAGATATGAGGTACCTAAAAGCTACATGGGCAAAACGAGACGTGACAGAGTAAGGAATGAATGTGTGATGGATACCAATTGTTTACATTATGATCTACTGTTTCAATTCCCTTTTTGCAGTGACATTCTGGACTAGGTACCGCATTCCAGCGGTATAACATAGAATTAACCAGGGCGTGACCTGTTCTAATCCGATTTAATTTAGACTAAATTTTTCTTGGCAGATGAAATCCGGCTACAATTTTACTAGTGTTTTCTATTAATTTCTGGTTAAAAACATCAGTGGAAGACTATTCTTGTTTCCAAGACTGGTTTCGTAAAAAATCTTCTAATAAGAAGTTTTCACACCAAATGGGTTGACGTGATTTCAATCTTTTAATTGATTGATACTGCAGATCAATTGAAATAAGATACCTATCTGGTGACCTTGATATATTTTTCCCATTCTCCTCTCATAGCAGGTTTTCGACGGATATGTGGAAGAACAATGTTGGACAGAACTGGCAATCAAGGAGTAAGTGTTGACTTGAGTGTTCCAGAAATAGTACTCATAGTTGTATTTAACTGAGCATCAATTTTTCCTCCATGAGCTAAATTCATCCATACTGGACAATAACATTCTGCAGTAGAATAAACTAATATCAAACCAGCAGTACGTAGTGTTCCTACATTCGCCCCCAGCTTGTTCCAGCTAATTTTTGGATTATGTTATTACGTGTTTTCAATTTTTGCTTTAATTCCTCGATATGTTTATTATAAGTCAATAAACAATCCAAACGCCAAGATATGTTGTATTAAATTTATGTTCTATCAAATTATCATTCATTTGGGTTTTTAAGATACGATTCTTTTGATGATTGTTTAAATGAAAACAAGTAACTACAGTTTTTTTAGTACTAGAGCAAAGACGCTATTTCTTGAAATATCCACATGGAACTGTCAAATCTTCGTTAAGGTACATTTCAATATAATTGAAATTTAGTTTTTGTGCGTATAAAGCTGTCATCTTCATAAATGAATTTATGCCCTTTTGTTGCAGGTATATCACATATGTGCAAATTTCAAAGGATTGGCGCTAACACAGAACCTTGTGGGAGACCATTGTTTAATTTTCTAAACTTACTGCTTTTATCTCCCACAAATACTCTATAAACATTCGATCAGAAAGTATATTTTCTAGTAATTTAAGCACTCTACTACACGATATTGCATTGTAAAGTTTATGAATTGGGCCGTCCTTCCAAACAGTATCATAGGCAGAAGCTAAATCAACAAAAATGAACCCAGTTTTTAATTTTCTCTTTTATATAACTTGTCAATGCTGAAACTTGATTACAGCAACTTCTTAAACTGCGAAAACCCGCTTGTTCTACAGGTAATAATTTTCCAGTAACTGGGTATATTCTATTGTACAAAACTCGTTCTAAAAGTTTACATGTAACAAACAGAAGACTAATTGATCTATAACTGGCTGGATCATCTTCTATTTTACCAGGCTTTAAGATTGCAATTATTTTTGCTCTTTTAAAAGCTTTGGGCAATTTATCTAAAATCAAAATATCATTAAAAATTCAACTAACCAATTTAAAGCATAACGTCCCAGATTTTTAACAAATTCTGGGTACATTCCATCAAAACCAGCAGCTTTTCTAGTTTTGGTAGACGTTAATGCAATATTTAATTCTTCTGAAGTAAACGGTCTAGATAATTCAACAGTATCTTAAATGTAAACTATGGTTATGTTGAACTAACGTTAAGAAAGACATTAATAAAAAAATATTTAGCTAAAGTAATCTTTAATTACGTTGACAATATGAAAAAAGTAGTATCGGGCAATTTTCTAAACTAAGCGCAAAGTACTATTCCCGAAATGAGGGAAATATTTGAAAATGTTATTTAAAAAGTATAAGTAGTCCTAACGGTAATCTTACTATAGAAAGTGACCAAAGCAACAATATTCTATATAACACTAAGATTAAGAATCTTAACGACTTGCAAATATTTTACATTAATATACAAAGTATTTCTATTAAATTTGACCAAATATATGAATATGTAAGTTCAAATCAAATAGACATTGTTTCTTTCGTTGAAACTTTGTTGAAAGAACAATATATCTAGATTCAAATTAAGTGGATACACCCTAGCCTGATATTTTTGTAGAGATAATAAAACACATGGCGGAATATTATTTATGTTAATAAAACGTTAAAGTTTAACAGTCATAAAATGTATAACTTAGAAGTAGATGCGGAGTTTTGTGCCATAGAATTAATAGAACAAAATTTAGTAGCAATAACCACTTATAGTTCTCCAAAAAGTAACATTAACAATTATTTTGATATTGTGGTATAAGTCACTTGTACCACTCTGGTTTTCAACATAATACTATATTCTGTAACATTAAAATCTAAACAGCAACATTTATATGACAAATCTTTAATGAATTTTTTCCAAATTTTCTGTGAACTTAATTTCTTTTATTATAACGTAGATTCAATAATAACCCCAAAATAGGCATTTTCGGACTTATACCACTCTGGTTTTCAATGATTCATATTTGATATAGGGTAGGAGAAGTAAAAAGGGCGCCACTGATTAAGTTGTAACTAATTTTCATTATTTTAAAATTCAAAATAATACTGCTGCCAATATAATTTTAGTTTTTTTATTCCAAACCTAACAAAAAAAATTACAAATAAATACGATCATCCGGTACTAAAAGTCAACGGTTATTAATTATATATCCCGAAAATCTACGATGGGTTTAACTCGATACAAGCTTTAAAAACCAGAAAAGTTCTATGAATGAGTTAATTCGATTAAATTCCATCATTTTTACCATCTATTATATTGGCATCCTTAAAATGCTTCTAAAACGTGTATTCGCTTCTTTTGTTATAATATTAAAAAATATCGATTGTGTTTGTAAGTTCCGCATTGAAACGCATCGAATGTACTAAAATAAGTTATTATAAACGATTTTTTTTCAAAATTGCTTTGTATCCACAAGTGGGTTTAGTAAGAACGAAATATACTATATTTTATACTACAATTTTATAATAGAAACATACATATCTAGTTTCTGTGGATCTACGAAGATATTATAGTACTGTATAAAATAAAAATAGGTAGTCTTTCAAGATTACATATACATTTCAAGACTCAAGAAATGTAGAAATAAATTGGATTTATAAACCCTTAAAATTCCTATTTACAAGATTTCCTCAGAAAATCTTTTAAAGTTGCCTAGCTACTACATTTCAAAATAGTTGAATCATCGGCGACTGTTGGATCCTATGAAATCAACCTTGTTCAATATAATTGCATTTTCAAGACTGTAATGCTCGTAAACGCTTTACTATTCTGGCATTTTAAGGCGGAAAACTAAAGAGAACCCCTGCCCTGTTCGCTGTTAAATCAGTTGGAAAGAATCCGTCGTCTTAAACTTGTTTCTGGGTATTTTTATGCTTCTTTATTGAATTGAATCGACAGGAGCCAATGTACGGATTTTGTTTAAAACTTGAGCAGATGTGCTCAATTTGAAGTTCATTATGGATTTTGTCCAATTATTGCATTTCTATTTTATTACATATAGCATTCTAATGCTTTCAATATTTCTACTGTTAAATAAAGCACAAAATTCGCTATAGGTTGCAGCAATTTATTTACATCTACAATTCCATTATTTATTCATTGAGTAGGTACTTATTTTTAAATCAATTTTTTGCTTCAACTTAATATTTCAATACATTTGTAGAATTTCTCAATGGTTTTTTATTACCACTAGATATCAAAATCTCTGACAACGAATTTAAGTGTAGTACATCGATTTTTAACTAAAATGTACTACATGCAAGGGGTAGACCAAAACCTTGTTGATATATTTATTACACATAGATTAAAATTTGAATGAACAAACAAATTATGTAATGAACTCAATTATGTTCAGCCGCCTTTCTGAGCATGCTGGAATTAAATGATCTATTACGGGTAACTTTTCTAAGCTGCTGACGCTATTCTTCTAGATCAATTCTGTTTGTCGCTTCCAAGATATGCTCAGTTGATAATAAATCACGGGGTCTCTGAGGCTAATGTAGAGGATTTACATTATTTTTAACACACACTTCTGCATTCATCAAGGCTACATGAAATTGAGCATTGTTTTACTGATATACTCTGAACGAGCAGAAGAAGTAATTGTTATAAGACAGCGTGAATATACCGTCAAACATTTAGCGTGCTTGGAACGGAGAGCAAGGAGATCGGCATCCAATTGTCATTTTCCCTTCTTATTATACCAACATTCTCTTTGATTACAACATAATGCATCTTTCATTACAAGAATTCTAATTTATCCCTTTTGAAGTACACCACTAGCATTTGTAACATTTTCCGTGGAAACTGTTAAAGTGTAAAAGTGACGCGTAAATCTATTTGCAACAAATCGCGCGTGCATTTGCGTTACGTTAAAATTCCGGAAGATTGTACAGATAAGACATTATAAAAGACAATAAGAATACAATCGGGCGTAAATTATCTTAAATTGAGTCGTTCAAATATTGCTCATTAACCTGAATAAAGATCAAGTATAAATAATTAGGATGTAAGATAACGAAATATAGCGCAATGAAAATCCCGATTTAAAATATTAAGAAACCGCTAAAATTAATTAATAGTTAATAGAGATTGCTTCTAAAAAAATATAATACATATTAAAACAATCTCAGTCACTTTTAATTAATAAGAAAGTATTAATTGAAAGTGCGCAATATTGTTATAAATAAATTGATAATCAAAGACCTGACGCAGTCCGTTTATCGGTGAGTGAAAGGCTGAATACACAAGTATCAATAACGTTCGTAGAATAATGGACGAGACTTGATAATTATACACAAAAGCCCGACACTTTCAAGCCGAAAGGAGAGTTCTTGTAGATTTTTACTCGAATTCGCGCCGAGAATATATTGAATTTAGCTTTAGACTTTTAAGATCTATCTATATTTTGCAAAAGTAAAGAAAGACGCTTTGCTAATTACAAAAGTACGCAAACCGTTTCGGCAGAGTCGTTAAGATTCTAATGTTACAACTGTCGTCGCAGAAATAAGCAACGAAGCTAGTTCAGTTATCCGAAAGGGTAAAACCCCTTTTACCGCCCGCCTTCCTGCGGTTTTACATTCGAGAGTGGACGAGTTGTTCTATAATGGTCCCATCTTGACTATTAGAAAGCACAGAACGCCTGAGTTTCGAGTTGATTTTGTAGCGGAGACTCAGAAGCTGCTGTAACATGTAATTACGTCGTCGCCAAATATCTTTGCGTTGATAAATAGCAAAAGCCTGTTTAGATCGGTTGCTCGTGATATCTTTGTCCGCTGATTGGTGTCGGTCGCAAGTTGGAAAAGATAACATTACCCGGACCCCCTGGACCTTATGCGAGGGAACTTTACTAAGGTAAAGTATCAGAGCGCAGAAACGATCTTCGGGCGGCGAGCGTATTCTGTAGGTAGCACAAGGACGCTGTCTGTCAAACCAATTCTAATACAGAGAATTGCTTTTCGCACTGAATATTTTAAATTTTGATTATTATTTATAAATATGTACAAATTACCGTAAAATGTTCTTTTGAGTTATTATTTTATTTAGTACAAAAACATTATGTTTTAAAGGTTTTATCCATCTTATTATTAACGGCGAAGTTACTTATATTAATTCAACAAAATTAAATTTAAGTAATAAGTTGGTATCATATAAGGGGATAACCAATTACAATTTAACTCAAGAGGGCCTTAGGAGCACGAGTGCCCTCGACCGCACCGTACTCAACTTGCCCACTACAACGAGTGATCCTGGCTGCTAAAATATAAATTAGTTTTTTCTTGAGCCTGTGAACCAAATGATACCTTCCGAACCGTTACACATCAATTCTATTTTTAGAACGTATAATGTGATAACTGTATTTTAATTTAAAAGGAATTTATAAAATTTTCATTTACGATCTTAGTTGTCAAATTTAAAAACTGTAAAGTGTTGGCATAGATGATTAAATATTTCCACATATTCCTTTCAAGAACAAATTAATATTTTCTTAATAATTGTGAATTGGTAAATTTAATGTAGTAATGTGCAGATGAATTTTTAATTAGTTAGTGACGTTATGCTATTAACACGGAAATGAGAAATTCTAGAACATGCAAGTACAATTAAGAATAAAATTAGTCATAATGCTGTTGCAATACATTTCAATGCCATGTTTTATTTCTGCGACCTTGAATTTATTTAGATATAAGTTATGGTAATGAGCCTTTCATGATTACGTGATTTATTTTAGTTCGATGGAACCTTCTGGAATGTTTTATTGAAACTTTGGAATCTTCTACAAAATAATTGTTATTTGTAATTTTGTTACAATACAATTGCATACATATGTCAAATTTCAATAAAAGCTCGACTTCAACAAAATGTTTGTGTAAAACATTTTATCTAAAACCGCAGACGTTTAATACTTTCTTAAAGTCACTACCACAAAACCAGGGTTTCTAAATCATTTATTAGATGTAGTTGCTCCCTTTATGCGAAGTTGAATATCGTATATATCCTATAGGCGGCAAACATCATTAAGAATATCACTGTTGCCCAAACCAGTTGAGGTAATACTGTAACGAGTGTTCTATTGAGCCCCTTCTTGATCGTAATAGATATTGGGACTTAATACAAACACTGGAACTTATATACCACGGGTCAGCTCTAAAAAGTCGGAGAAAAGGTCCAGGACCGTACTTTAAAAGTTACAGAAATCCTATAAAACTAATCGCTGCTTCAGTTTTGTAACGATAATCTTCTCAGTCTGAAAATTATTAAAACCAATTTACTCGGCTACTCCCCAGTGTGAACTGAGCATTGTTAACCGTTCTAGAGTAATTATATATGCAGTTTTGATTTTGATACACTCTGTACATGTACATTTTAGTCATGACTTTACTTTAATTATCTTATTTAAAACCTGTTATTTGTTTTAGGTATTATTTATAGGCTTTTTACCTATACTCTGTATTTATCAAGCTCGATGTACATACTTATATTAATATACCTTATGAACGTTCAATTTGTGATACAATTTAATGTATTTCATTTAATTAATCTTGTTTACAAATTATGTT
>JAHWXV010423409.1:0-12035 GCA_024586415.1 Phrixothrix hirtus
ATCAATGCGAAATTTCAAGCATTATTCACGGTTTTTTCCCGACGAAAAAAATCAAGCATAATTCCCGGTTTTCAAGGAATTCCCGACCGCTGGACACCCTTTAATGTCTATTTCTTTCGTTGAATTATTTTTTAAAAATTCAAACATAACTTCGCAGCTTGTTAAACCTTTGAAGATTGCTAGCATACTGATAACAATTTAAATGAATTTTTACTTTGGAGTATACAAAGACGTGCCCTCTCCAAACACCTTATGAGCAGTGAAAAACGTTTTCTCAGCTTAAAATGGCCGAGCTGTACCTAAATTTAGCCGTTTTTCAGTTATTTTGAAATTTTTGAAACATTTGACAGTTGTAGTGATATACTAAAACAATGTAACCAATTTGTATTTTTGAGATCTGAATAGATTTGTAGATAGCTACAGTCAGTCCTATCTTGGAAATTGCTTAAAACTGTGATTATCTTTAACACTAATTCGTAAACCATATAAAGGCCAACCACACGTTGAAAATTCGCATGGTTTTGTAGGCACATGAAGCTTTATTATCTGATAAACTTTAATATATTTTGCGAAGGGTAGTGTTTACGCCTATCAAATGGACATGAATAGGAGAAACATATCGCTTACCATTATTTTAGCGGGTTTTAATGAAATTATTGGTGTAATCAGATTTAATTTTTCATAAACATGGATATGATTGGTACAAATTTATAAAATCTGTAATCAATTTCTTTGACCATAAATGTACATCCATTGTAAAAGCAGACGAGCTTTTACCATTCGGATATGACGAACTTACAGATAAAGAACATGTAGATGATAATAAGTAAGTGATATTGATGATTTACGATGCGCTTTAGCGGGAACATTTGAAATCTTTATATCAGATCAAAATTTACTTGATAAAGCTTCTTCAGATGCTCCTATTACATCAAATATAAGCAATTCAAAAAAATAAATGTTCTAAATTAGATGAAATAGTTATATGGTGTAAAACAAGCATAGATTACAATGAAAATCCAAATAGCAGAGAAGTATCAGACCTTAGACAGATTATAGAAGATTTAGATGGAAAGTCTCCCAAAGATCTGTTTAAATTATTTTTGACGACATTGTTATAGAAACAATAGTGCAATATTCTATAAAGTATGCTAAGGACAATAACAGACCAGATTTTCAAATGACCATTCATGATTTGGAAAAATTTGTTGCAATATTATTACTTTCAGGCTACCATACTCTTCCTCATCTGCACATGTACTGGTTATCTAATGCCGACAAGGGAATACATTTGATAAGAAGAACAATGTCTCAAAAAAGATTTACTATCAAACAGAACATTTATGTTTCAGACAATGAAAAATTAGATAAGCAGGATAGGTTTGCTAAATTGTGACCCTTATTCGATTTAATAAACAAAAACTTTGTGCAATTTGGTGTCTTTCATCAAAATTTTTCTATTGAAGAACAAATGGTGCCGTATTTTGGCCAAAATTCTGTTAAAATATTCATCAAAGGAAAACCAGTGCGCTTTGGTTTTAAGCTATGGTGCCTCTGCTCAAGTGATGGTTACTTGTTTCAATTTATTCCCTATGGCGGTAAAACTGGCCAAGCCAGCACTAACAACATGGGATTGGGTGGTAAAGTTGTGACTAGTCTTCTAAGCATTATAAAACTGCCTGAATACCATAAAATTTACTTTGACAACTTTTTCACAAGTTATAAGTTGCTGGCATTTTTAAAATCAAAGAGGTTTTATGCAACTGGAACAGTACAAGAAAATAGGATTGTAAAATGTCCTTTAAAACCATGTAAATCTATATCAAAGGAAGCCCGTGGTACATTTGATGCCCGTTATGATCATGACAATGAAATCAGCATTGTGCGGTGGAATGATAACTTCATTGTCACTCTTGCGAGTAACTTTGAAGGTGTTAAATCCATAGGAACAGCAAAACGATATAGTCGAAAAGAAAAAAAAGGAGTTCTAATCAAACAGCCCAATATTATTATGAAATACAACCGATACAAGTGTGGGGTAGATCTACATAATGCTTGAGCAAATTATAGAATTTAGATTCATGATAAAAAATGGTGGTGGCCGCTGTTTATAAATCTTATAGATAATGTTACAGTGAATGCCTGGAAACTAAATAGAATTTTTTATAGAGAAAAACCATTGTCACAATTTGACTTCAAATCATTAATGGCAAGAACATTACTTAGCAGCGAAGATCACGGATCAACACACTGTAAATATGGGCGTGCAGCAGCAGCATTCCTTTCTGAAATACAGTTCGATAATGTGGGACATGTAATAGAAAGAAATTCTAAAAATTGGAGTAGAAGATGCAGAGTATGTGATAGTACTACAGTATATAAGTGCATTAAATGTGAAGTACCATTGCATGCACCTTGCTTTTCTACCTACCACACAAAATAATTTCATTTATTGTAATGTATATAAAAATATTGTCTTGGTGCCAAGGTTGCGTTAACGCAACGTAATTTTTTTTTAAGATAATAGATAATTATTGAATTTATTTTATTACAAACGAGTTCCTGTAATCATAATAAAAAGGTTTTAAGCATAAAATTCGATTATTTCACTTTAATTCTAGGGGTAGTCATAAATGGGTTAATTACATTCTTGTTTAATTTTTGTAGTATGAGGATGCTTTGAAAACTTCGCAAAATGAAGCAGAGATGGCAGCATTAGTTCGAATAAAATATACACAATAGTTGACACCAACTGTCATGCGCATAAATGTTAAATGTGATATTGTTCTGTCAAGTAGAATTAATTTGGCGTTGCTTTGAATAAAGCTAGTTGTGTTAGTGTTGTACAATGGATAAAACTGAAATGCATGCCGTTATCATATATTTTGTAAAAAAAGGTTGGAAGGCAACAGAAATTGATGAAGATATGCAGAACACTTTAGGAGACTGTGCTCCATCATTTACGACTGTGCATAAGTGGGTGATGGCATTTAAACATGATCGAGAGAGCCCTTAAGATGACTTGCACAGTGGACAATCAAAAACTGCTACAACACCTGAAATCGTTGAAAAAGCCACAATAAGGTCATGCAGGATCATCAATTAAAGGTCTCCAAAGTTGTTAAGGATATAGACATCTCAGCGAAAGAACATTTCATATCCCAATGGTAGAATTAGGGATGAAAAAGCTTTCTCCAAGATATGTGCCATGCATATTAACAATGGACCAAAACCTTCAGAGAATGAGAATTTGTCAAGAGAATCTAGACCATTTTAACTCAAATAAAACCGATTTCATCCGATGATTTGTTACAACAGATGAAACTTGGGTCCACTATTATATCTCTAAGACCAAGCAACAGTCAAAACAATGGAGACATAGGGGTTCTCCACCACCAAAGAAGTCCATGTTCGTAAAATCAGCCGGAAAAGTAATGGCATCAGTAGTCTTTTGGGATGTCAAGGGAGTATTATTAATTGACTATCTTCCCAAGAGCCAAACAATAAATGGTGAATACTACGTTAAATTTCTAGATCAATTGTATAAAAAAATGCATGAAAAAAGACCTGGCTTCAGTAAGAAAAAGAACATTTTCCATCAGGACAATGCCCATCTGCATATAAGTCTGGTAGCAGTGGGAAAATTGAATGAATTGAAGTATGATCTGTTGCAACATCCACCTTATTTGTCTGATTTGGCTCTGTCTGACTTCTATCTATTCCCACAACTAAAAATTTTTCTCGGGGAACAAACATTTTCCATGGATGAAGTAGTAAAAGGAGCTGTCAATGACTTTAGTGATGACATAATGGCTATGGAACATTCTTGCATGAAGTGCATTCAACTTAAAGGAGATTATGTAGAAAAAGAAACATTTATTTCAAAAACAAATTTTCTCATTTTCTCTTTCATTTTGCAAAGTTTTCAAAGCACCGTCGTATTTCATTCACCATGTAGAATAAGTAAGGTAAAACACCCAATTATTGACATGCAGCCAATGATTGACATACTCGACAAAGTATCTATCTTAAGGCAGTGTTTCTCTATTCGTTGAAAACTTTGAGTTTAACTTTGCTAAGAAAGCAATCTGGCAATGTTCTGGTAGTTATCTGGGTTTCAAATATGGCTGAAAGCTTGTGAATGTGAGAAGTTTACTTTGCTATGTATTCATGTGGTTTTTTAATAGTACAATTGTAATATTACTGAAATAAAAAAATTAACTACTTTTAAGATATTTATACATTTATTTTGACTAAATAACATCAGAATTATTGTTTATTCAAGTATAAGGTCTTTACACTTATTTCTAATAAAAAAACCAGGTATCTCAATTATTGATATCCCTGTCAATAAATGAAAATTTAAAGTTTTGTTTCGTTTTTCAACAGTTTTAAAAAGAATATTTTTGTGATGTTGCCAATATTTATATTTTATACAAAAAAAAATTTGTTTCCAACCATTAACATACCGTGTCAATCTTTGGTTCAGGATATGGCAATAATTGGACTATTCCTTTTCAATTGGAGATTAGGGTGCCAAGAAAAGCATATAAACCCCAGCAAATGCTGGATGCTCTTCAAGCTGTTAAGAGTAGGGATGTTGGTGGCTTCAGCAGCAAAAAAGTACATGATATCTAGAATAATCCTCCTGTATAAGTATAAAGGCAAATTGCCTGATTTGTGTTCAATGGGAAGGGCTACCTATTTGACACCACAAGAAGAAAGCACTCTTGTAAAATGGTTAGTAGGGCTTTCATCCACTATTCCATTTTAAAAAATGAATTACTTGATAGTGTTCAGCAAATAATTAAAACAACAAAGAGAGAAACTCAATGTAAAGATGGGTGACCAGGGAATAAATGGTTTAAATCATTTCTAAAGCGTCATCCCGAAATTAGTCAAAGGGTGCCACAAACTTTGTGTGTTGCTAGAGAAAATATCAGTGAACAGCAAATTCGAAACTGGTTTGTTGAAAATGCAGAATATTTAAAGTCAAAAGATTTATTTGATATAACTAACTACCCAGACAGGGTGTTTAATGCAAATGAAAGCACATTTTTTCTACAGCCCAAAGGAGAAAGAATACTGGTACAAAAGGGTGAAAAAAACATATGTTGCAGGTGGCGATGAAAAAGAGAATGTTACGGTGTTTGTTACAGCAAATGCAGCTGGAATAATGGCTCCTCCAATGGTTTTGTTTAATTATGTTAGAATTCCTGGATACATCTCCAGCAGCATTCCTGAACATTGGAACATTGGGGTATAGGTTATTCTGCAAATGGCTGGATGTGTGGAAATACGTTTTATGAGTACATAACAAATATATTTTTGCCAAAGTATAAAAAGGCCCATTTTATTTTTTATGGATGGGCATGTTTCAGATATGACTTTATATGTTTCAGACTTTTGTTAAAAATGGAATAGATTAATTGCACTTTTTCCTAATTCCACTCACATTCTACAACCAATGGATGTAGCCGGTTTTAAAACATTAAAATTCGCATGGAGGATTGAAGTGAAGCAATGGAAAATAGAAAATTTAAATGTTAAACTGCAGAAACCAAATTTTGGACTTGTCTTCCAAAGAGCTTTAAACAAAATATCTCCAGAATATGTAAAAACCGGATTTAGGGCACGTGGTTTATGCCCTTTTGATGTATTAAATGTTAATTTTGGAAAAATTTCATTTAATAAGGCACTTTATGATTTTAAATCATTGACTGTTGATACTGAAACATTATTAAATGGTTTAGAAGAACGTATTGAGAAAAAATAAACTTTTAAAATTTAAAGAATGTTTGGTGATGGAAGAGTGGATTGGGGAGATTACAGATAAATCTCTATTATTTTTGGAAGAATATTTATATCAATACAAATAAAGATCTAAATAAATTAAATACAACGGCAAACAACAAAAACGTAGAATCAAATGCAAATTCTGAATATCAGTGCTTACATACAAGTACTACTATAATAGATAATGATCCTAAACCTATCAAATCTAAAAATGAAATATCCCCAACTTCTGTAAATTTAAATAATATTCCTAACACGCAGCTTCCATTTGTTGTTCCTTCGCCCTTTAAAAGCGTTTTGTATTGGTCTGACACCCCCTACTACAGTTAAAAAAAGAAAAGTAGATTTTACTTCATCTGTGGTTACATCTAAGCTGTGGAGAGAATATGCAAAAAGGGAAACTGACAAAAAAAGAAAGTGGAAGAAGAAAAGGCACGGAGGACGCAACTCCGTGAACTCAAAAAAAAAGTTAATAGAAAGAAAATTCCTTCTGATTTTGAAGACGATCAAACTGATTGGAATGAAAGTGGTGATAGCCTAGATGATATTGACTTTATGGCAGATCCTGCTAATGTGTTGTAGTCTTCAAATAATCTTTCTTTTTATGTCACACAAAGCATTTCTCAAGAAGGTGGCCCATTTGAAGTAATGTGCATGAAAGTCTATAATGATAAAAAGACTGTTTTTAAAATTGATGAAAATGGTAATCCAATTATTCAGAAAAATGATAGAGCAAAACTTCCAATACCTGAAATTATTATGTCTGAAGATGGACTAAAATATCATTTTTCCCATAGTGTTGATGTTTTTGAGGCTTAGTACAGTTAAACTAATTATATGAAAACTTTTGAATGTTTGGAAGATTATTTTCTTTTGTTTTTTTAAGAATACTATAATACATGTTTTTGTTGGTAAATTGAATGTTTTTTATTTAAAAATAAATTTGTTCAAAAATAAGTGTCAATTATTGGAATGTTAATTATAGGAAATAGGTATGTCAATTTTAAGAAAATAAAAAGAATTGTTTATAATTTTTTCTAATGTAAAATGTTAAATTATAAGATTTTCTCGCTAAGAAGATTATACCCACACATATTTTGCTTCTTATTCTGCCTTGAAACATTTTTTACTATTAGTCTTTGTCTTGTTATTGATTTTTTTAGGAAATGTTCTGCCTAAAACCTGTCAATCATTGGGTATTTTACCTTAGGTGCTTTTTATTACTTAACGTTGTGGTTGATATGATGTCATTGAAATTTGATTTTAAGTTTTCTGATTTATACAAAGTGTTCGGGATATGAAAAGTATTATTTAACATACATGTACCCAAGCCATTTATGAACACACATCTGTAGAAATTTTTAATCTAATAAAAAAAAATATTTTTGTAAATTTTCGTGTAAAAATCTATCATGGATGCAGACCTGTAATATACTTTATTATGAAATGTACTTAAAAACAAAGATGACTGTTTTTGTTGACAAAATATGCTACCTTTATTATTAGAATACTTTTTCAAGTCAAGGTTGCGAGCTGTTTTAATAAAATGTAGTTGAACATATTTTTTTGAATCATATAAGTTTGCTTGTATGTGGTAAAATGCTATTGCTTATTAATTATAATTATTTATGCATTAATTATTATACATTTATTTGATAAATATCCTAATGTGACATCAGTTTTATTTACATTAATTTGTATGAACATAGTTTTTACGCAAAATTCGCTTATCATTTAAATTTTTAACTATTTTCATAAAATTTTAATTATACACAATATAAGTGAATGCAAATATTAATAATATGAAGATATTTATCAAAAAAATTTAGCATCATGTTAAAGTAGCTCTGTAAAAGTGAAAATTATTTTAAAAATGTGTCCGTATTCAATAATACAACTGTATACACGTTAAAAATGGTATCCATTAAGTAAAAACCTCGTTTTTATTTTAAAGAGTTTATAAACTTGCACAATTAACACACCACTAAAAATTTTAAGGAAAAAATAAAACTTTTTATTTTAAACGGTAATTAGTGGTTTTTATAATAACATTTGGGAACATTCATTAATGGCACTCTGAAATTGTACATGTCATACTGAAGCCATTCATTTGGCTATGGTCACTGGTTAAATATGTATAGTTGACCAGCCATTTCTTGTTGAATACAGTAGACCAAATTAAAAAGCAGGAGCAGGCTGAAAACTTCAATTGCAAATATTTCAAAAACTATGCAATTTAGACACATATTTTATAAGCATCTTTTGTTGAGTATATTAAGATGTGTCTGCTGTTAAAGTAATGTCCTTATATCCCATACATCCTGTATTTATCTAAATCGTACATTGACTTTTCTCTCAATCCCATATATTAAACTGTTTTGGTGTAAAAAACTGTATAATTCTTTAAATAAAATGATCAACCCATATTCATTAAAAGAGTGATAATCCCATAATAGGGTTAGGTTAACACATGTTACAGTTCGAGCAGGAAGTACGATAGCATTCAGTAAAGCATCCTACTTTCTAATTTTTATTTCAATTACATATGTATGAAAATAGATTGTTTACAATTTTTAAATTAGTACTTACTGAAGGTAATAACATTTTCCACAGTTTGTTGCATTTTTTGTTATAATTTATGGAAATAAGTTTAACTCATATAATTTATTAGATATAAATTATGTTGAACCTTATTAAGTAAGTAGTTACAATAGGAAAATAGGTACATATTTACAATTTATTTTATTTGTTAATTACAAATTAAATTAATTTTCAACATTTAAAATCCGAGTAGGTCGGGGATAAATTTTTAAATATATCTACATAGTTAGAAAAAATGTGTAATTTCATTTGAAAACACAAACATAATTTTATTGATTCAAGGCCGGAGTATCAATTTCATTTTATGTGCTATAGTAAACAGTTGTAGAAATGCTTATTCCAATAGTAAAGAGTTGCATCGGGGCTGGCTTGAAAATTTTACAAAACGATTTTATGATCAAAATTCGAAAAATTTTATTTTTAAGACCAACATTTTTAAAAATTTAGGTTCCTGATAGCTTTAAATCTTAGCACTTACAAGGATATCTATATATCAGATTCATCTTGTAATATATAATTTGATGTATTTAGTAGATAAATAACAAATTTTTATTAGTTTCAAGTAACTATTTTTGCAATCAAGTGTAATTGTATTATATTGTAAAACATTTGCATATTTAAAAGGTATCAAACTAGAAAATTATATTATTAAGGGTAATTATTTGTTTCTAACGATACATCAATATTAAGTAATAACAATTTTTCTAAGAACAATTCTCGTAATATTATGATTTATACAGGGGCAAAATACTGCATAAAATAGGAATTTCAATATAACATTGTGGTTGCAGCCGTCTTGACAATTATTTCATAAGCGGCTATTACCGTCTTGTCCTATATGTGCATGTCAAATATGCAGTTACAGCCACTGTGAATGTGTTAAACAGTTTCTGTAAGACTGAATGTACATACAACTGTAAAATTTTTATTTCCAGGGCATTATGAAGTTTTAAAAAAGGTGGAAATAGTGTGTACAATTAGAGGAATATGTTGAACACTAACTTTTAATGTTTTGTTAATTTTACTTTTCAATAAATTAACTTAACCCCTAACTGGTGACATGCAGTCCTTGAAATGCTTACATATTTTCAGCGATATATCTCTTTTTACATAACAATACTGTTAACCTGCCTAATATCTACATAAATATATTAATGTACAGTATTCAGATATTATTTCTTTTTCTAAAATTGTCAAATTGGTTTCTAATGAATTGGTATATCGTCAAGAACAACAAATCACTAGTTAAAGGTTAAGGTAGATTTTACCAATTTTAGTTTTGCATTTATTTCTTTATATTGCGCTGCAATACATCCGTAATATTTAATGTTATATACAAACCTGTAAACAAGGTGCAGGTGACATAATTGATATAGGCAGCCCTGATGTTTGATATTCGTATCCATCTTCATCTTTTTTAATAAATCCCATTTTATAAATATCAAAATATTGTTTACCAGTTACACACATTTCTTCATCACCACCTTCAGCAATTAATATTGTGTAAAAAATTCCTTTTACAAATAATTGTCCTACTTTCAATGGTGTAACAGTCAATACTATTTCTTGACTTTTATTGGGTTGTATGGAAAGTGTGTTTATGATTTGTGTCTTTACAACACTGTCAATTGTATTGGAATTTGTTTCATTAGTTACAGTGCCATTTGCATCTTTAAATGACCAATAAAGGTATATATCTTTTAAAATTAATAACAAAGATAGAGGATTATATAATTTTAAAAGTATTTGTATTGGTTCGTTAGCTACTGTAATTAAATTTGAATTGTTCGTATTATGTTTAGTATATAAGGTTATAACAGGTTTAAAGGTTAACGGTAAAGATCCTTGCACTTCTTGCACAAGCATTTCCTCAAGTTTATTCCATTTTTGAGAAGTTACATAATCATCATGTGTGTTTAACGTTATTCCTAAAGGTTTAATTTTACCAGGTATTGATAAGGATTGTGTTGGGCCAACTAGAATTCTTGTCGTTTCTGATTCTAACAACGGCAATTTTAAATTTAACTCGTTTTCACCATTTGAGAGCAACATCTGAAAAATAGAAAAGATTAAAATTGATTATTATAAAAATCATTCTATATAGTTGATTCTCGAGTTACAAATATTAACTGTGATAATAACATTATATACACCTTATTTCTTATACTTGTTAATGCAATTGATTATTAATATTGAATCAAAAAGATTATTGTCTCTTTGAGTTTGGTATAAACTTGGTTATTTTCATTGCCTAAAGTTAGGGTAAATGAATATTTTATTCAAGATTTAATTTCAAATTATATTTTTTCAGTCGTACATGTTTTATTGTAATTTTTTAATGTAATAAACATTGTTTTAGTTGCAAATTAATTTTTTCAAAACCAGTTAAGTATTTTCGTTAAGTAAACATTAAAATAAATTTTATAAAATACGTTATTTTATAAATTCAATTCTTATGTTGATGTTAATAATTGGTAATAATCGTAAAATACACCATTAAACTTTGAAAACCAATATGAAATTTATGATTAGCATTGAATCAAAACAGCTGGCAACTTTTTCCGACTAACCTAGTAGAGCTTACCACTAATAACACAATAGTTCCACTTGTACTCTAAAAGTACATAGGATTAAATGATTTTAAGCATAATCTCAAAATACAGTTAGGTAAGGTCATCAATTAACATATAGTTCTATTAAAACAATACTAAATTTACATTGATTTGTTGGCATCATCCATGATTGGTCAATGTTTACAATGCTGTTCTCCCTGAATTTAAACAAATCAGCAAAAGGTGCTAATTTATTGTACTGCTGTATTTCCTTTGAATTGGTAATAAAATCAACCACAAGCCTTTAAGTCAGGCAACAACCATGGAAAAAGCCTGCTGCATTTTTAATCACATCAGGAAATAAATAGGAGGAAACATGTGAAAATGTCACTGTTAGTAGAGTTG
Organism: Phrixothrix hirtus; assembly: GCA_024586415.1. Lineage (NCBI taxonomy): Eukaryota > Metazoa > Arthropoda > Insecta > Coleoptera > Phengodidae > Phrixothrix > Phrixothrix hirtus. The sequence continues at coordinate 11,355 of JAHWXV010423409.1, forward strand.
ATTGATTTAAAAAGCAACCTCCACAACATACAAATCACTGGAAAAGCAACACCTATAGACCAAGAAGCTGCTACAGCATTTTCAAAATCTTTAACAGCCATAATTGAAAATGGAATTATCCTCCTGAACTAGTACTTGATGTTTACAAAATAGGATTGTTTTATAAGAAAATGCCACACTACATATTTATATCGAAAAAAAAGCATTTTTGGAAGAACATCATGGATGATACAGGCAACATCAAACTTTCTTGACAAAATAGACAAAAAATGTATGAAAGAAGTGTGGCAAAAGGTATGACGGATATATATTCATACATAAACACACACACACACACACACGCCCAAACGCACACGCGCACGCACACACATGCGCGCACGCACGCACGCACACACGCACACGCACGCCCGCACGCCCCCACACGCACGCACGCACGCACCCACACGCACGCACCCGCGCAGGCACGCACCCACGCACCCACACACACACGCACACACACACGCACACACACACACACACACGCACCCACACACGCACCCACACACGCACGCACGCACGCACGCACGCACGCACGCACGCCCGCACGCACGCACGCACGCACCCACACACACCGACACCGACACCCACACCCACACCCACACCCACACACCCACACACACCCACACACACCCACACACACCC
>JAHWXV010423454.1:0-18476 GCA_024586415.1 Phrixothrix hirtus
AACCGTAAACCGTTGACAAATCCCCTCTGAGGGAAGCTGCAGCCGCAGCCACGCGTATCCAGTGATGACCTATTGCGACGGAAGTAAAGGGACGAAAACCTAGGTATTCCATTTCATAGAAAACATTGTCATTGAAACTAAGGAAACTGCAAAGTATTGTACTTTTTTTATTAAAGGAAAGCGGATGATGTACTCTGCTCCGATGTAATGCAGCAAATCGGACGCGCTATTAGGAATTTATAATAGAAAACCATCAAGCGAGGGCTCAACCGGCAGTCGATAAATCTTCATGAATATTCTTATTGCTAGCGGCTGTATCATTTAGTTGTTTACCATTTTTGATCTAAAAGTATTAAGTGGCATTTAGTGTAGATAAGTTATTTGTACTTTTGATTATTTTTCGGATTAAAATTGTTTGAGATTTTATATTTAATGATATGTATATTCTACAACTATCTTTTTAAAAGAACATTTTTGTATGTCGTCCAATTCGTAATAAAAATTATCTACGAGGGCGGGATGATAATTAGGCGACCTTCAAATAGAGGGCAGTATTACACTAACTATTAGTGAGCAGTTTTGAAATTCCATGTTAGGTTGGTCTCATTGAAAATCTGATTCCAATCTGTCAAATAGTTTGTTGCTAGCAGCTTTCTAAAGTGAAAGTGTTTTGGTTTGTTTTGTAATGGATAATATTAGGAATCGTGTCGTCATTAAGTTTCTGTAGATTAAGTTTTAAAAAATACAGATATTCTTGAAGAAATACAAAATATTTTGGGTATTTTTGCTCCTTCATATACGATCATAAAAAATTGGGTAGCTGAGTTCAAACGTGACAGCACAAGCATCCGAGATAAACACCATATATGCTTGCAAAAATCCACAATATGATGATAAAAGACCGGAAATTAAAATTGAGCAAAATAGTATTGTGGATATTGTAACACAACTACAAGATGGGTACCTCGAGTGCGGGTTCAACTGTCCCAAGAGCGTTTGGACCGTTTTCAAAAGATTCAGCTGATTTTGTGCGACTATTTATTACCATAGATGAAATATGGGTTCATTACTATACCGCAGAAACAAAACTGCATGTAAGCAATGGAGGGAACCAAGTTGTTCGGCCCCAAAGAGAGCTATGACTACCAAGTCTGCCGAAAAATAATGGCATCGGTTTTCTGGAATGCTAAGGGAATTCTAATGGTGGGTTACCTTCTAAAGGGGTAAACAATAAATGGGCATGTTGAACGAAAAATGTCGCGGAAAAAGGGCCGGTTTAGCGCATAAAAAGTTCATTTTCCATCATGATAATGCCCACCCTCATACCAGCATCCTATTCGCTCAATTTAGCTCCATTGGACTTTCGCCTATTTCCCAATCTAAACATTTTCCTGGGGTGCAAAGATTTTCAACTGATGAGCAGGTTAAAGTCGCGGTAGATTCCTATTTTGCTGGACTTGTAGAAAATTTCTTCCGTGATGGAATTAAAGTATTGGAATATCGTTGGAACAAAATGTTGAAAAATGAAAACATTTTAGTAACAGTAATACTTTTCTGCCATCTTAGGTTGTGTAATAATCATTCCGCCCTCGTAGATTAAAACTTTTTGTGCCCTTCGATATGGCAAAAATACAAAAAAAGTAACACATTTATTAAAAGAATAGTTTTGATTGTGTTAATTTTGCACAAATTTGTTGTTTTTCATGATAAAATATTCAAAACAACTATTGGTAAATTCTCTGCTGTTTCTTTGTCGCTCGATACGATCCCATGTGACCAATTATGTAAGTTAGATGACAGTTAAGTATTGAAACAGCAGTTAGTGCGCTAATTATTGTTTTTGATTTTTCGAGTAATAACATCAATTAATTAATTTATGGGCGTATTTTTCTTGATTGATATTGTGATGTTCTATTTTTCAGAAGTTGTGTAAATAGTTACTGTTAAAGTGATGTGAATATTGCTTGGGTAATATCTATTTTTTAACTTTAATAATAATTTATTACTGAACTTCAGTGCTATTGAGATATTAAGAACTGCCATTGATGTTGAGATTGATGGGTACGTTACCGGTGGTAAACCAAGCCTAGCGTTGTCCGTATTATTTATCCTAAGAATAACCTTTTGGAGAAAATGAAGTGTCGAAATTGACAAAAAATTTTATTTACTATTCTGTCGATCACATTGTGCTCAAATTCCGTTATACATTAGTAAACTAATTAGCAAGAATAATATTAATTTAATTAAAGTTTACATTTTATTTTTATTTACCTAATTTAAAGGAATGTATTTAAAATAAAATTTTAAACACGTCATTAGCTTTCGAAAATGATAAATCAGACCGTTCATGATTATTAAATTAATCTATTAATCACTCTCAGCTTGAAGTCTTCGTATTGTAATCTGGTCATAATAAGTTATACTCTTACAGGTTGTTAGAAAAGAATTTTGATATATCTTCCTATAAATTTTGAAACCGTTAAATTTAGGTTAATATTTCAATGTTATTACTATATCCTATGCTATACAAAAAATGTAATATTATGATAATTAATTCAAAAATCTGTTCATGACGCTTTTGATTAATTAATTCTTAAAAATTGCACAAGGATCATATTAACGCGCCTTAAGTAATTGTTATGATTTATAACGTTTCAAATACTTTTAAAATAATCTGATTAAACGATAACTGACAGATTATTAGTAATATTTTAGAATAGACTAACCATTTTTTCACATTAGATTTAACATTTTTGCATTAGATATTTATTTAGCATAAAAAATTGTATAACGACGAATTTTTTTAAAAATTGTCGTTGTAATATCATCACAATCATCAACCATGAATTCACAGCTTGTTTCCAGTCACGCGACGTTCGGACCTTCTAAAAACTGAAATTTATAACCGCAGTTTAAAAACCCAACATAATAAAGTTATCTTAACATCTATACGTAGGAATTAGATGAACAAACAAAACCCTCATAATACGATGTGTCATTTGTAACCTACCTGTTAATATTGTTGCCGTTTACCAGTGTTCCTTTATTAAATTAGCAATTTTTGTCATGATTATTATAATGATGGGTTTCCTGCTGTTAAAGTGGATCCAAATAATATTTATTTTATTGTTTGTTTTTATTAATAATCTTTAAGATCTTGTAGATTGATATACTAAAATTCTTGTTTTCTTTTTCATGTGGATTTCCGATTGCCGCTTTCTTCATCAAAATAGGCTGTAAGTATTTCTTATATTACTTAATTAGTATTTTGTTTTAACAGTTGTTTTCCATAAATAAAGACCTTCTTAACACACCGCGTTAACTATGCACATTATTAAATTAATTATTTAGTACAAATTTAATGAATTAACATTTTTAGTAAATTTCTTCATAAACGAATTGACGGTTTAAAAAATATTTTATAGTTTTATGAGTTTTATTTACTTTCGCTGTATTTAAAGGCTGGAATATTAATTAAAATAAAAACAGAAATCTAAAATTTTTGTGATGTTCGCTTTTAATCTAATGCCTTACATTTTGTTTGATTTTCTTTAGGGATGTAGCTATGTTAATTACGAGGAATTTAATAAACTTGAGTATTTTTGTAATTTTGTAATGAGTAGGTCTAATATTTAGAACTTTCATTTATGTTAACATTTACTGATTATAAAAATTGCCCTTATAAAACTTATAACACGTAATTGCTCTTTAAACTTTCAACAGCAACCGTTACCGCAATAAAACTGATCTAAGTTTTGTAGTTCTATGCATTCACCAAATTTATCGTCTGTTTAAGATTTAAATGTTAATTAAAGTGTTTTATAAACAACGTCAATGAAAGTTAACCATATCGCTTAAATAAAATTTAGCTTCATTTACTTTGGTGTTTTATATGAAATTTTATAGTTGATAGCGTTTTTATGGCTTCTCTAGGATACACACATTTATTTTCTCTTAAAAATCTTTGCACTAAATCTTTTCAAAAGTTATCCAAAAATTTAGTGAACCTCGCAAGGCATTTAATGTTGGGAATGCTATAAACAAACCGGCACTATAAAGTAAAAGGTTGAAATATTTCATTTTTATGTTTTATCGCGCATACTTACGCTGAAGACGTTGTCATGACAAGAAAGATATGAAAAACATATTACGGCTTGTGGTAAAATTATTATAAAGGCGCCAAACACTGGACTCCACATTAGTGTACTGAAAATTTCAGTTTTATCGTTTAAAACTATCAACTCGCAAACTATCTCCGTCTCGATTGTACCTTGGGATATATTCAAATAAAAAGAAATAAAGTATAGGCAAACGTATTTTATAACTTTGTGAATGCGGTATAGTTTGCTCCGCGACTGAATTGAAATTGTCATCATGCAGAGATCTGATAAGAAGTAGCTTTTAGGGGGGCTGACGCCCCACAGGGGGGCAGAATCGCCGCAGGGTGTCTTAAAACAAACAGCGTGCCCTTGCCTTATGACTCTCAGTAACGGAGTTCCTACTGGGCACTTACCTCTTATGGACATTTAAATTTTTTATCGTTTCAGTCTAGCCAAAATGTGTTATTTATTTAAGGTTATAAATATATTTGCAGAATTAAAGTTATTCGTTTATTCACTATCCGCAAAATTTTAAATATACAATTAACTACATAAATATATAATTTGAAACTAACTTGAACCGGTTTGTTGCAATCAATTTATTTTATTTTCATAAATATTAAATTATTAATTAAATCTCGTGATTCTGCTATTCTTGTTCATTATGTAAACATACTGAAAATAAATTTTGCATAGCGCTTAAATATCTTTTCAAAACGCCCAGTCGCTAAAATTTGAACAAAATTATCAATCATAATTTTTTTAATTTGATTTTTTTAATTTGAAAATATGTATAGTAACTTAAATTATGAATAACAGGAAATAATTTATTCATTTTGTTACTCAGATGATAGATTCACTAGTTTATAATTTAAACTGAAAGTTATTATTGGGTTAAAATTAGTTTTTTCATATAATTTAATATAAAATTGTTTACAAAAGAATCTCGAGTTTGTGTGTGTTATTTTAAAACCGTATTAATAAATTATTACAATTATTTGCTGCTTTGCACAGGGTTTAACAAATTTTTTCAATAAAGTATAGCAAATTTTTCGGTTTTCTACATTACACTTAGATGCATCAAGTGTACATTTCCTTTTGTTTACAGCATATTATTCTTTTTTGAATATTTACTACCTTCCCAATTCTAATTTTAAGCTACTAGATATGATTTTGTTATATAATAAAAGTTGCTGTGGATTTGTTGAAAAAAACACTAAAAATCTTTTCCATTTACTGTTTAAATTAAAGAAAACGGTGCTTGGTTTCAAATAAAGTATCTAAATTAAATATAGAAACCTTAAAGTGATTTGGAATCGAATCGACCGGGTCAAGTTGGTTGTATAAAATATAGGCGTTACTCATTATATTAAAATGAACTCTAAATATTTATAAACGCCTAAATGTTAGTCAACCAACATTGTTGGCAAATCTACAAGTACAAATTATATTGGCATAATTTATTTGTTAGAATTCAAATTACTATTTTCTCAAAAAACTGTTAATCACACATAATTCAACTATCTATCCTAAGGGTTTAGTATTGCTATTATAATATTGAAATTAGTTATGATAAGAAATTGTAATTAGACGGTCACCGATACTACAGTATATTGCATAAATTAACAACTAATTAATTGAACTTATTACATTGTTACGATTTTAGTAGGGTGTGATAAACGTGACGTTAGGGTATGGAGAATGCGATTGATGTAAAACATCTATATCACAATACATTGTGTATATATAAAAATAGGTCATTGGTGCCATATCCCTAAAACCTGTAAACAATAGGTAAAATAAAAAGATTTTAATAAAAAAGAATTCGATTTTAGTTCCTAAAGAAATGTCTTTCGGTTTTTGTTATGTAGTTTTCGACATATTTCTTAAAGGATAAAAAAAGTTTTAAAAAAATCAATAAAAATGTGAATAGTTCCGCAAATAAAAAAACACGGCTTACCTCTTTCCTTACCACGATTAAATTTTATTTTGTTATGTAGCTTTCTTTATCAATATAAAAAAAACTTTTATAAAACACGTTCAACTTTATTAAAATTAAACAAAAGACAACAATTTTCAAATCACTCAGACAAATAAATGAAATTATATCAAGAAGAAAAGGGAATTTCCCGAAATACATATCCCTAAACAAACAGATTTTTTAACCGTCCTAAATCGAAATTGAATTTACTTTTTTGTAAACCGTATTATTTCAAAACCGTGTAAAACAGAATTGGCGTATATAAAAATTTGATTAAACCTTTAGTTTAATCACTTTATCACTTTATGATATAAAATAGGTATTTTGGTTTTAAATTCATGTAACTATTTAAATGAAGATACAGCAATAGAGAACGTCTTTGTCAGTAGAAAAATCTTAACAGAATGAAAATGTCAAATAAATTAACTAAATTTTCGACAATTATTTTCTTAAAACTAGATGCCGAGCTTTATGTAAACGTGCATCGTCTTCTTGCCCGTTGAAATGATTGTATTGTTTACAAATTTGTAAACATGATACGAGGGATGTCAATTACTTAACTTAGCAATTAAAGACAATTCTTTGGTTTCAAAATCATTTTTATTTTTCAACGTGGTCTTCCGTAAGGTCAATAAATTTTGTTCAACGATGCTCCAAAACTGTGATCCCATCACGGAAGGTGTTTTCCTCAATGCTTGAAAAGTAAGCGTCGAGAGTGATCTTGATTTCTTCACTTGATGAACATTTTTCACTGAGGATAACTTTTAGGTTAGGGAATATATGACAATCAGAGGGTGCCAAATCGAGGAAATATGGGTGCGCAAGTAAATCATGCTTTAATTGCTTGATTTTAGTCATTTCAGTTACACCATAGTCTTTTTACGAGCTTATCCTGGTCTTTTTTCGCGAATATCCCATTTATCACTTGCCCCTTCGGGAGGTAATCGATCATCAGTATCCCTTTTGCATCACAGAAAACTGAAGCTATTACTTTATCAGTTGATTTAATAGTCATGGACTTCTTTGGAACCTAAGAACCAGATTCAGTCCACTGCTTCGACTGTAATTTTGTTTCAGGAGTATAGTGATGGGCCAAAGTTTCATCGACGCACAAAATCATATGGATTGCTTTTAGAACGGTTCAAAGTTGTGACATTTGCCCACGAAGTCGTTTTTGATCCACTGTAAGTAAACGCGGCACCCATCTTGCGGAGAGCTTTTTCATACATAATTTCGCAGTTAAAATATTAAACACTCGCCCTTTTAATATATCGAGAGCATTACCTATTACAGAGAATTTTAGCCGTATGTCCTGCAAAACCATATCACGAACTTTTATAAACCATTTCTGGTGTTGTGGCTATTCTTGGGTGTCCAGAGCGATGTTGATTTTGAACACTTGTACGAGCGCGTTTAAATTGAGCCATCCAGTTCTTAACAATGCATTTTGCATTATTTTAAAGATTTCTGCACCGTTAAATTCTTTCATATGTAGAAATTCAACAACAGCACGATGTTCAATATTTTCCATTATGCAACACACTGCAAGCGCGTTTATTTCGAACAGCCACTGACGACAATAGTTTTGACAGATAAATTTTGTTTTGTGTATGTAAATAATTGAAGACTTTAAGTTTACAATGGTATATAGATTGAAGGCATAGCAACGTTATTTCTTCGGAGGCTAGCTAATTATTAACTCATCCTCGTATTTGGAAACCCTTGCCAAAACATCTGTATTATTAAATTTTTTATCGTAAATCAAGGTTAGAAATGTATGTTCAGCTACTGCAGATTTTAAAGGCTGATTTAGTCTTCCTTTCTAGGAAGCTAGTGTTTCCAGTACAAACTTGACCAGAAGGACAAGTTAGCTTATATGCTCCCTAATATTTGTCTGATCTTAAAACTGCATTAATTTTTTTGTTTGGTTTATAGACAGTTTTAACAACGTACTGCTCAATAAGTATAACTATTTTATCACTTTCTGTGTGAACAAACAAGGCTATTCCAGAAGTAAGGGATAGCTTTACCAAAGAAGGTGAACATCTTTTTGAGCAAAGAACATTATTACTTTCAGATAAGAATTAACTATTACTCTCTAAAAATGTCCTAAGATCATTAAGAGGGGGAAATAGACTGGCTTTTATAAATCTTTCCGTCCAGATGGCACCATAAATGAAGATATCTTATTTTATTTAGGTCTACAACCAATTCGTATCTTTTAACTTTGCATTTATATATACTTACGTGACAAAACCCAAGGTCATTGTAGAAGTTGATCGTAACATAAATATTGTAACTAGATCTACTCATTTTACGTATAAATCGATTTGAAATAGAACTGTTTTTTCTGTTTAGTTGCATTTGAACATAAGCTAAATAATTAATTATATAATTTGTGATTTTATTAATGCAACAACATCAAAGAAGTTTCTGTTAAAGCGACTACAGAATCTTGTCCCTCTCTTTTAATAGAAATATACAAAAACAAACATATACAAATAGTTGCAAAATTGAGGGTACACCAATGACAATTTAAAATATTTTAGTAACAAATGGATGTAAGGACATTGTAACTTCCCAAAATTGAACGTACTTATGTTAGTCCAAATGTATGTAAATATGGATTCTCATACATTCTACATATACGTATGGACGTACATATGTATGTAGATGTATTTCGAGAAGTATTAGGAAGGTAGTTGAAAAATATGAGGGGGTATTTTTACGTAACCTCTTTACCTACGAAAAAAAGAGCTCGGAGCTATGAAAACTTTTATTTTTCGTATATAACTATCTTCAACATTTACACATTTAATCCAATGTTTTTCCAGTTGCTGCATTCCTTCAGATTTTTCTTTCTGAAAGATTTTCAAAATATTCATGTACAGCACATTTGACCTCGTGCCCGAAGAAAATTTTTTAATGCTAAGGTGCTTTTTTAAATTTTTGAACAAAATCAAATCACAGGGTGCTAAATCTGGACTACCGATACTCTGAATACAGAAACTTAGTGAATTCATATTTCTCGATAATGCGTTGAACTGGTCGTGCCTTATGCATCATGCAGTTCTTATGCAAACGCAAAATTTTCTCTGTGCAAAAATGGGGTTACCTTTCTTATATGGTTGCCATTAAAATTCGAATTGTCTGTCCATAAACCTTAGCTTTGATTGTAGCACCTTTATCCACGTATTCAACCAACAAAACATCTTCTACATCGCAAAACACAGTTGCGGTCAGTTTTCCACCAGAAGATTATATTTTGGCCTTTTTTGGCAGTGGAGAACCTCCCGTGAACATATTGCATGAAGTTTTGCTTTGTGAGAGTATTCCAGTGATAGACCGGAATCTTAATACCAGTAAGAATTCGCGAAAACAGTTAGTATCGCGTTGCAGAGCAATTAAATTTCTTTGTTGAGGCACCTTTTTCATGCCTAAATCATTATGCATACATTTTAAAACAGTAGTTTCCGATATGATAGCAGCCGTAGCAACGACGGACACTTTCACTCACTGATCCAACCACACTAAATCTTTAACTTTTCTTGTTGGTTTCAGCAGACCTTGATTCAACAATTTATCCAGATTTTGGATGATACCTTAACAACATTCTACTCAATTTAAACTATTTAGCCCAAAATTTCACTTGCAGATATTGATGGTCCTTCATCTCCATAAACAGAAATTATACGTTCATGGATAGTATTCGCACAATTTGCTTCAAATTTGACACAGACGTAAGCAAATTACGCAAAAACTTTACAGTAAAAAATTATACATTCAACTTATCATTTTCAAAGCTAGGAAGATTACATAAAAATACTCCCTCGTACTTTCATGATAAGATGGCAAAAGTAAAGCGGAGGCAAACCAACATTTTTGTGAGAGAACTCGTGGACTGTGGTAGAAAATCTCTTAGGAATATAGGCCAAATAATAGGCCGCACTAATTCTACAATACAAAAACTTGTTAACAAATTTAAATATGAAGGGTCTTTGCGAAACAACCAAGATACTCGTGACGAATAATATATTCTGTTAATCCAAAAGTGTGCCGAAATTATGTCATGAGGTTTAGTTAGTAATAGGGTGAAACGTATCATATGATATCACTCGCCGTTTATTGCATCAGGATAGTTACAATGGTTAAATTTTCCGCCGAAAGCCGTTTATACTGAAGCAAACTGTATCGTACACTTACAGTTTACAAAACTGCATATCAATCAACCAGAAGTGTTTTGGGAAAGCGCTATCTTTTGTAATGAATCAAAATTAAACTTGTTTGATTTGGATGTGTATGGAAACAGTCAGGAACAGAATTCATACAAAAAATATGCAACAACATAAAACATTGCGGTGGTTCAATCCTCTTCTGAATTTTTATGGGTGCTAGTGGGAACAGGCAACTTAGAGCTTCTCGTTAATGGGATTGTAATTAAAATGAGATATCTGAATTTTTAAAGAAAAATGTAAATATTTCCATTATAAAACTACAAGCATCGGGTATATTATTTTGAGCAAAGCAATGACTTGAAGCATACGTTATATGTGGCTCAACAGTGACTCATTTACAATATTCTTAAATGTTTCTACTTCGAGTGTCGGTTTAGAGGATTCATGTCGAAAGCTACACTGCGAACCCTTCTTGCAACCCATGCTCTTGTAAATGTAGCAGTCAATTGTGATATAACCACACTTTTATAATGAGGCAGTAAGAAGCTTCGCATACCCTGAAGGTGACGCCGCTGTATATGGCATGCCTTGCCAATTTCCAGCACCTGCAGTATTTCCGGGGTCTTTTAAATTTAGGAGGAGTACAACGAGACATTGGTAGATGTTTTTCAATACAATGAGCTAATGGATATACTTCTGATTCATCAAAAAGATTTATGTATTGTTCAGTGGTAATACCGAATCGCGCTTTACGGAAACCTTAGAAGGATGCCATGAAATCTTCAAATGATAACTCTTTACTGTTGACTTCCACATTCTCCACCATGACACGTGCCCTTTGTTCAGGTTGGTCAGACCAGGGTCTGGATTCCTACCAGCGTACGGAGTTAACCGATCCACATGTACCACTCTAGGTTTCCCTTTGGGTATGTTCCTGATCCAGTATAATACATCATTGTTTTTTATTATAATATTTATACGGACCTTGCCAAGATCGTTATAGTTTGGGTAATAGACGTCGTAGGTGCTGCGGCTGTTAGAATCATACCAGAGATCATTGCGATGAAATCCTTCCTTTTTAGAGTACATCATAGTGGACCTTCATTAGACAATTGGATCTTATTGAGTACTCTCACATGCATAGTGCTCAACATCAGCCAAAGGCTCACAACATACTCACTTCCGGCATTCTTCGCTTTTACAGGCCTACTACCGAACTTTAGATCATACGGTAACCTATTTCATGCCCAAACAACACTTTAGCGGTAGTGTCGTCTGGCGTCTCATGTACCGCCGAGCGATAGATCAATAGAAATAACTGTAAATATTGATCCTAGTCTCGTTAATGATCTGAGACTGCCTTTGCCAAATATGGCTAGGAATGAAGAGTAGTAGCCCTGATTTTTGAAATTATCAACTGTGTCTGTTTCTCAGTTTCATCTTCATTCTCCAGGATTCTCTGCAGAAGACTACTGGATTTGCAAGGATCCTATTCAACCCAGTATACTTTAACAATATTGCTTCATTGGACTACTTCTTCCCATGCAGATCTTCGATTAAGGTTCTTCTATTTCAGAAATAACTTCAAATCTATATCATTTTCTTGATCTGGCCTCATCTTTTTGGGTCCCCAATGATGGTTATCAATAGTGGTACGTTTGAGATGTTCTTCAATTTTTGATTCCAGCCGAGAGCAGTTGTTTAGTCTTCTTGACAACGTGTTCTCAACAAAGCATTATTATTACAGTGGTTCCTTCCGGCATGATGTTCCTGATGGTCTGTATTATCTATGGGAATATTTTTAAGTCTATATGTTTTCTCAAGTTGTCCATATTTTCAACATCGTAGTTTTTGTTTCGTTAGTTTTTGTGTCTTAAGTATTCATAAAATTTTTCCTTCCAGATTCTGAATTTTTTCAACGGTCCTTACGCAAGCATGTCCCTTAGATACTTGTTTGGTTGCTTCAGATTTTAATGTATGGAGCCAATGCATCAGTAAGATCTTTCCGGTGGGCTGGTCATAGTGCCTTCTGTATTTCTGAAGCTCGAAGACCACCAATAAATGTTTATACGCCAAGTTTCTCAACGCCGTCGGATATGCTAACATAACTAATCGTACAATTCCGCCTTCCATTTCATGAAGGTTTTCACCTAATTTTAACTTTTGTTCCTTAATTGGACATAGTAACTTGATGCAGGTGCTTGCCTCCGTAACGCATTTGTAATCTCGAAACCAGGCAGTCAAAATTATTTTGTAGGTTGTCTGGCACAGTTTGCAAAATATCTAAAGCGTAAAGCCGATATCAACACGGTTACCTTCTTCTCCGTGTTTCGCTTGTTAGATTTAGTGACTGTCATAAATTACTTACAATAATTGGTTCATGGTGTTTTACCATCATAAGGTGGCTCTTTTAGTGAATTTTGCGTATTCACTTCTTGTTTTGTATAATATATCAATGGTATTTCAAGCTCTGGAACGCTACTTATTTGCCCATAGTCAGAAAAATAAATTTCTACTAAAGGTCATATTTCTTGGTCATCTCATCGACTTTTTAAATGTGTTAACATCAATTTTTCTTATAATTTATTTTGATTTGATTTAACTGATAATATTTCTTCTGGTAACTCGCTTATGATTTCTTCTTGTACTTTATTTAACTGGATTTTTATTTTGTAATTTATATGGGTGCTATAAATTCTAGAATATACAAGTAAAAGTTGAGAAAGGATGATTCATTTAAGCTAGTAATCTGATATAGGGCATGCCTCATCACAGAAATATACTGGGTGATTCATAACACAAGTCATTGCTCATTTTGTTACATAATTATTAATTTTGTTAGTTTTATTCTACTAAGGTACTTTATTTATGATGGTGTACGCTCAATTTTGTGACTAATTGTACATGTGTATGTATCTGGAATTCAAATAATTGTTAATAGTCGCAGGTCTATATCGGTGTAGTGGTTAACATTTTTACTTCTATGCCCAAGGGACGCGGATTCAAACCCAATCGAAATCGGTAAATTTTTCAACGGAGAAAAATTTAAATATATCCCTTTTTCACGGACAAGGAAGTAAAATCGTAGGCCCCGTGTCATTATGATGTTGGACATATTAAAAATTTCTGATGGAGTCCCTCCAGATTCGGCAAAATTCTAGTAGGCATGGCGAAATGATCCTAGCCGTTAAAGCCAATAGGCTCAAGGGAATTCCGCATTCCAAAGTCTCAGCTACAAAACAAAATAAAAATGAAAGAACTGTTAATAGTTACACTGCATTGTTTAGAATGCGCTATTTTGAAGTACAATTATAATTACGTTTTAAAAATAACATTGTTCAAATCCAATTTATTATTACGTTTTCACACAGTTCGGCCGGTATCTCACGAATACCATTTCTGATATCAGTTTTTAAATCCGCAATTGTGGTTGAATTGTTAGCATAGACCTTGTACTTCACATAACCCCACAGGAAGAAGTCGCTCGGCATCAAATCACAAGATCTTCGTAGATAATTCACAGGAGCATTTATTGAAATAACGTTATCACCAAACTGCGCTTGGAATAACGCGATGGTTCCGTTTGCGTTATGGCACGTAATGCCATCCTGTAGGAACCAGAATTCCTGTAGTTGGTTTTCAACAACAATTGGGAAAAAATAATCGTTCTTAATTGTCCGATAACGAACTCCGTTTACGGTGACTTATCCTTACGCAATCTTGAAGAAATAAGGTATAATGACATCACAGGCGTGAATGGCAAACCACACTGTAACTTTCTCCAGATGCAACGATGTTTCTGTGTATGCTTTGTTTATTAACATAGTTCTATCAAAAATGTCCTCATTCCTGAACAGTACAGTAAGATAAAAAAAATGGATGTTCAGTCAGGTGTTCGAACTCTCAAACCCTCGACGAAAACGATGATCAATGGGCTCTAGTTGATGAACCACTTGAGTTTTGAATGAATACAAACCCAAATCTTTCTATAAAATCGTCCAGATTGATGCATATGTAAGATGCAATTGCTAAAAACGACGTCTAACAGACAACTTTGGATTATATCGAACACTTTGACTTACAACTTCAACATTATCCGCATTTCTCACATTTCTGACACGATTTGTTCTTGAATTATCCAGCAACGTAAATTCACCTTCATATTTCTTGACAACATTACGAATTGTTTGTTCACTTGGTCGATGATGTGTACCATAACGTGCACGTAACCCGCGCCAAGTTTCCTTTATAGAGCATTGCTTCGTTTATAAATTTTTATAATTTCTCAACGTTCTTGTGGCGTTAAATGTTCCATGGTAGATATTTTGTAATAACCTGGCCTATACAACTTTCAAATAATAATGGTTTTCACATGTACAGTGTTGCCTCTATTTCACTTTAAAATTCAAAATTACTAATTGGATCACCCTTTATAAGTCGTGAAAGTTTTCGTTAACAAACTGAAGAACTTTATAATAGATATCACTATGCTAACGTTAAATATCAATGAAAATAACTTGTGGAAGGGAGGCTTCAAAAATGAAACAGCGCGGCGTAACGGCATAAATATATTATATTAAAAATATTAATAGAATTGTAACAAAATTAGAAACAACGAAAACTCAATGGAACATTCTAAAACAATCCAGAACCTGCCTCATAATTAAGATAGATGATGTAATCACAAATAACTCATTACTGTAACCGATATCTGTCAATTAAATTCAAGGGCAGCAACGAGTCATGGCATTGCAATTTATTACAACATTATTATAACTAATTTATGGAATTTATCCTTTATATATAAATAGCAGATTAAATTCCCTTAGTTCTAGTTTTAATTAGAATCTTGTCCTGTTAGTTACTGTTATACATAAATAGAAATATGAACTTTCGTTGTTAATGTATAGTGAAATAAATATTTAAATAAATAAATAATCCTAAAAATAGTCAACATAAATAAAGATTTTAAATAATCCTAATACTAGTCAACGTAAATAAAGATTTTTAAACAATTAACTAGTTTCGTTATATTGGTGTTAGGTGTCGGATTTGTTATTAAAAGTGTAAACTAGACTATTATTAATTAAAAGCTAGTGTTAATTGTTTTCTATACGCCAATAACAAGAAGTGCAGACAAAAATAGACAGTTGTTGATGGAAATGTTGCAAAATATGCAGGACGAAATGGATTCTAATCAAGACAAAATGGATTCCAATCAAAATAAATTACAAAATGAAATTAAGTCAGGCCAAAATGCATTAGAGAATAAATTACAAGCAAATTAAAAGACGAAATGGTATCCACAAATTCAAACCGAAATATATTGCACGAACAAATTACAAAGAAATTAAAAGAAGAAATGTTGTCGATTAATGCAAGTGAAAATAAAACACAGGAAGAAATGGGAACGATTAGTCTAAATCAAAATAAATTTAAATTAAGCCAGACCAAACTACAAGAAGAAACTAAATCAAGCCAAAATAAATTAACAAAAGAAGCAGAATATGTTACCAATGAAATGGCAACAAAATATGAAGAAGTAGCTAAGAAGTGTGACGAACTACATCAAAAGTTTATTCTCCTTACCGTAAATAAAGAAGTCAGCATGCCTAAAAAGGAAGTGGCTTCCATTCCTCATTAACAATTAACAGAAGTGAATGTGAAATAAGTTGAATACTTGCATGTTGTTGAAAATAGAATGCCAAGCATTAGAAGACATGTTAAAGCACCCACATATGATGGGAAGACATTTTGAACCAATTTCCATAAACAATTCGTGGCAGCCGCAACGTTGAATGGATGAACCATTAAAGAAAAGGCAACTGCCTTAATAGTGGCTCTTCGTGGGGTTAATTTAGATATTCTACAAACAATACCGGACGATCTACAGAATAATTTCGATTATCTTGTTTCACGACTGAAAATGCGATATCGAGATAAACACTAGCAACAGATCTACTGTGTCAAGTTAATAAATCATGTACAGAAGTTTGGAGAGAACCCCCAGGAATTTGAAACGGAAATTGCGCGGATAGTGCGATTATCATACCCACGGTTCTAGAAAGTTTTATTGAACAAAATGGGCTTAAACATTTATAGACGATCTTCGGCATTCCAATACACAACGGGCAATTAGATTAGCTCGTCCACGTGACGTGCATTGGCTCTCATGTACTATAATATGAAGGGACCAAATAAGTATCGAAGGCGCGTGTTCATGTGCGAGCCATTGAGGAAGATAAAGCTGGTGCTGAGACTTTAGAAGAAACAGTATTAAGAATAATCAGAGCCCAAAGACCAACAGGGCATTAACTACGATGCAGAAAGTGCAGTAAACAGAGGCATTACAGAAAAATTCTCAAAATACTATGAGCAGTCCCATACAAAACACCAGGAAGTCGACATTCAAGTGGCTTCCTTAAAACATCAACAGGATAGTTTTACATTAATGGAACAATTGCAGGAAGGAACTGGAAAATATTGCTGGATACAGCAGGAACGGAGACAATAGTGAAATCAAACATTGTTGGGAATGGAATATTACTGCCTTCACAGCTGCAATTTCGTACTGCTACAGAATATTGTACAACCATTCTTGGTGAAATTATTACAAATATTCAGATCGGTTTTAAGAAGTTAACGCATCGCATGCTAGTAGCTGGTATTAAGGAACCTGTTATACTGGATATGAATATAACGTCTGAGTTTGGCTTCACTTTAGATTTGAAGAATCATATCATACTAGTTGATGACGAAGAGATACCCATTAATTAACGACATGACAATGCAATAAAAATAATCCTAGGAGAAGAAGTGAAATTATTACCAAGCAGCGTAGTAATCCTATAAACCAACAAAATAAATATTGGTCGTGATATTCTAGCCGGAAGAGTATTGATCGACGCCGAAGAAAAAATACCTGTTCACTTGATAAATGGCAATATCTTCAAATGACTCTAAAGAAGGTCACTGAATTAGGGACGTGCACGCCTATTTCATCTGTGGTATGTTGCATAAAAAATTTTTTCTAAGCTGCACGCCACACTCGAATCCTTGGACAACGGTTTATCCCATGAGCAAAAGAATAAAGCCAGCCAATTGATCCAACGACATGCTGACATATTTGCCACGGATGACGGTTTGAAAAGACGAACAAATATAGCGCGCAAAATAAATACCGGTGATGCCCAACCAATACGTCAACGTCCAAAGAAGTTGCCTTTATCCAATCGAGAACAATTCGAAAAGATAATCAAGGGCATGGCCCGTGAAGGCATAATAGACCCATCTAGCGGTCCTTGGGCATCGCCAGTTGTACTGGTTAAGAAAGACGATGGTAGCACTACATTCTGAGTGTATTACTCTCGTTTAAATAATGTGACCAAATTGGACAGATACCCTCTACCTAGAATTGACGACATTTTAGGAACACTTTCCGTCTCCAACTGGTTTTCGACTTTAAACATGAAAAATGAATATTGACAAGTCGGTATAAGGCTGAAAACTGGGAAAGCACAGCATTCTCCATTGGATCTGGTCTCCAATAGTTCACCGTGATGTCATTTGGCTTGTGCAATGCGCCTGCGATGTTTGAAAAGCTAATGGAGTTGATACTGAGGGGTTTGTCTTGGCAAACATGTCTACTATACTTGGACGATGTCATAGTTATTGGTAAAACCTTAGATGAACACCTGAAAAATCTCGAAGAGGTGTTTCAAAACTGCGAAGTGCACATCTACAACTTAGTCCGAAAAAGTGCAACTTGTTTCAAAACAAAGTGAAATACTTGTGTCATGTGGTCTCTTTGTAAAATATGTGGCAGCTGATCAAGAGAAAGTTCAGTCCGTACGAAAATGACCACAAGCAAAAGATAAACATGAATTACGAAACTTCTTGGGGTTATGCACTTACTATAATCGATTTGTACGTGGATTTCCAGACATCGCAAAACCATTTACAGAACTTACTGAACTTACTGAAGAAGACCAATTGTATTTATGGAGCAATAGCTGCCAAGGGCCATTTGAAACACTTAAACATACTTTAATAACCGCACCCTTACTTAGTTGTCCTAAAATAGACGGAATATTTTGCCACGTAGCAATTTGGATGAGTGGATTTATTAGAAACGTGACAAAAATCTTTGACCGTCTAGCTCTAAAGTTATCGGCAGAGTAGGGGTAGGTCTGATGTTCGTTTTGGTCTTCCACTACACTC